>CM038145.1:386210175-386411306 GCA_021437245.1 Aegilops speltoides | reverse complement strand
AGATGGATCCTTTCTAGAGAAGGAGTTTCTCTCGAAAGAAGTGAGTGGGAGGAAAGTAGAACTTGATAAGGTAATTGTACCTTCTCCCTTATTGGAAAGTAGTTCATCACGGAAATCTGTTCTCGTGACTACTACACCAATTAGTAAGGAAGCTAATGATGATGATCATGTAACTTCGGATCGGTTACTACCGAATCTCGTAGGTAAACCAGAGTGAGATCCGCACAGAGTGAATGCGGTAATCCTGCTCGGAAGTCATGTAACTAGACCATGATGAACCTACGAACTATGAGGAAGCGATGATGAGCCCAGATTCCGCAAAATGGTTTGAGGCCATGAAATCTGAGATATGATCCATGGATGAGAACAAAGTATGGACTTTGATGGATTTGCCCGATGATCGGCAAACCATAGAAAATAAATGGATCTTCAAGAGGAAGACGGACGTTGATAGTAGTGTTACTATCTACAAAGCTCGACTTGTTGCAAAAAAGGTTTTCGACAAAGTTCAAGATGTTGACTACAATGAGATTTTCTCAACTGTAGCAATGCTTAAGTCTGTCCGAATCATGTTAGCAATTGCCACAATTTATGAAATTTGGCAAATGGATGTAAAACTGCATTCTGAATGGTTTTCGGAAGAAGAGTTGTATATGATGCAACCGAAGGTTTTTTCGATCCAAAGGAGCTAACAAAGTGTGCAAGCTCAATGATCCATCTATGGACTGGTGCAAGCATCTCGGAGTTGGAATATACGCTTTGATGAGTGATCAAAGCATATAGTTTTATCTGAGACTTATGGTGAAGCCTGTATTTACTAGAAAGTGAGTGGGAGCACTACAACATTTTCGATAAGTATATGTGAATGACATATTGTAGATCGGAAATAATGTAGAATTATTCTGCAAAGCATAAAGGAGTGTTTGAAAGAAGTTTTTCAAAGAAAGACCTCGGTGAAGCTGCTTACACATTGAGCATCAAGATCTATAGAGATAGATCAAGATGCTTGATAAGTTTTTTCAATGAGTACATACCTTGACAAGATTTTGAAGTAGTTCAAAATGAAACAGTCAAAGAAAGAGCTCTTGCCTGTGTTACAAGGTGTGAAATTGAGTAAGACTCAAAACCCGACCACAGCAGAAGATAGAAAAAGAATGAAAGTCATTCACTATGCCTTGGCCATAGTTTCTATAAAGTATGCCATGCTGTGTACGGATCTATTGTATACCCCGCACCGAGTTTATGAGGAATACAATAGTGATCTAGGAGTAGATCATCGACAATGGTCAAAATTATCCTTAGTGGAATAAGGATATGTTTCTCGATTATGGAAGTGACAAAAGGTTAGTCGTAAAGGGTTACGTCGATGCAAGTTTTGACACCGATCCGGATGACTCTAAGTCTCGATCTAGATACATATTGAAAGTGGGAGCAATTAGCTAGAGTAGCTTAAATGCGAGCATTGTAGACATAGAAAAATTGCAAAATACATAACGGATCTGAATGTGAAAGACCCGTTGACTAAGACTCTCTCACAAGCAAAACATGATCACACCTTAGTACTCTTTGGGTGTTAATCACATAGCGATGTGAACTAGATTAATGAATCTAGTAAACCCTTTGGGTGTTGGTCACATGGCGATGTGAACTATGGGTGTTAATCACATGATGATGTGAACTATCGATGTTAATCACATGGTGATGTGATCTAGATTATTGACTCTAGTGCAAGTGGGAGACTGAAGGAAATATGCCCTAGAGGCAATAATAAAGTTATTATTTATTTCCTTATTTCATGATAAATGTTTATCATTCATGCTAGAATTGTATTAACCGGAAACATGATACATGTGTGAATGCATAGACAAACAACAGGTCACTAGTATGCCTCTACTAGACTAGCTTGTTAATCAAAGATGGTTATGTTTCCTAACCATGAACAAAGAGTTGTTATTTGATTAACAAGGTCACATCATTAGTAGAATGATCGATTGACATGACCCATTCCATTAGCTTAGCACACGATCGTTTAGTATGTTGCTCTTGCTTTTATCCATGACATATACATGTTCCTGTAACTATGAGATTATGCAACTCCGTTTACGGAGGAACACTTTGGTGCTACCAAGCGTCCTGGCAACGAATCGGGTGATTATAAAGGAGTACTACAGTGTCTCCAAAGGCGATGTTGGGTTGGCGTATTTCGAGATTAGGTTTTGTCACTCCGATTGTCTGGAGAGGTATCTCTGGGCCCTCTCGGTAATACACATCACTTAAGCCTTGCAAGCATTACAACTAATGAGTTAGCTGTGAGATGATGTATTACGGAACGAGTAAAGAGACTTGCGTAACGAGATTGAACTAGGTATTGGATACCGACGATCGAATCTCGGGCAAGTAACATACCGATGACAAAGGAACAACGTATGTTGTTATGCGGATCGACCGATAAAGATCTTCAGTAGAATATGTGGGAACCAATATGGGCATCCAGGTCCCGCTGTTGGTTATTGACCGTGAATAGTTCTAGGTCATGTCTACATTGTTCTCGAACCGTAGGGTCCGTGCACGCTTAAGGTTTCGATGATGGTTATTATGAGTTTATGTATTTTGATGTACGAAGAAGTTGAGTCCGGATGTGATCACGGACATGACGAGGAGTCTCGAAATGGTCGAGACATAAAGATTGATATATTGGAAGCCTATGTTTGGAGTTCGAATGGTTCAAGCGAAAACAGAATTCTGGAGTCTAGGGAGGTTACGGAACCCGGGAGGTAAATGGGCCATAGTGGGCCTTAGTGGAAAGGAGAAGGGCCAGCCCTAGGTGGCCGCTGCGCCCCCCTTCCCTAGTCCTACTAGGACTAGGAGAGGGGCCGCCTCCTCTCTCTCTTTCCCCCTCAGGAATCCTAGTCCAACTAGGATTGGGGAATCCTACTCCTGGAGGAGTAGGACTCCTGGCGCGCCACCCTTGGCCGCCAGCCCCCTCCCCTTGCTCCTTTATATCTGAGGCAGGGGGCACCCTAGAACACACAAGTTAGATCTACGGATCGTTCCTTAGCCGCAGCGGTGCCCCCTCCACCATATTCCACCTCGGTTATACCGTCATGAAGCTTAAGCGGCCCTGTACGGTGAAACATCAAGATCGTCACCACGCCGTCGTCTTGACGGAACTCTCCTCGACACTCGGCTGGATCGAGTCTGAGGGACATCATCGAGCTGTACGTGTGTCAAGAACTCGGGGCGCCGAATAACGGCGCCGGATCGGTCGGATCGCGAGGAGAACGTCTGACTACTTCCTCTACGTTGTGATCGCTTCGCTTGGTCTCACGAGTGCGTACGAGACAACACTCTCCCTCTCGTTGCTATGCATCACCATGATCTTGCGTGTGCGTAGGAAATTTTTTGAAATTACTACGTTCCCCAACAGTGGCCGCCCCCGCGCCGCCCGGCACCGTCGCCGCCCCGCCCGCGCCGTCCCTCCGGCCATCTCCCTCCTCTCCAACTCCGGCAAGCTCCCCGGTCATCCTCGAACCGCACGCTCCAGATCTGGATCCAGATCCAAGGTTGACCCCGAAAATTCCACCAAGTCCCTTTTTCTGTCATATTTTGGTGCCCCCTTTGACCTGTCATAACTTCACGACCGTAGCTCCATTTCATGTCCATGATATATCAAAATGTTCATCATGAGATGCTCTTCATTTTGTTCCATTGTGACATGCTTGTTTGAGTTCATGTTGATGCCTAAATCATCATTGCAAGAGTGCTATATGATGTTAATTGTTGTCTGTTAACAGAACTTGGTGATTAGTCTTTTTCATTGCATTTTGTGTGTGCATCCTATGAGCATGAGCTCTACAGGTGTTTTGATCTACAACATGCCATCTTTATAGAGGTGCTTTCAATGTATTTTTGTGATCAATGTGGTGGCTAGCACAAGCATGCAAACTAGGCTTCGTGATGTTGTTGATTTCAGTCCCTGTTCTGCTGTTATTTTGATGCCATGTAAACTTGATGCTACAGTGATATCCATGCTTGTTTTGGGATACTTCAGTAAGGATATTTTGAACATATGGTTATGATCTATCCATCCATGCCCCTGTTTGCAATTATGGAGTAATCTAGCATGTCATTTTCTTGCTCTACTTTTGCTATAAAATGTTCCTGGCAGAATGTTAACATGTTAATCAAATTTGCCATGGTTGTTGCTAGTGATCCAAGCATGTTATGAACTTGTTCTTGCCATGGTTAGTCTCATAAACATGTCTTTGTGCTGATGCTATGCTTATCTTGTCATGAAATGACTTGTGATGAGTGAATCAAGCTCGTAGAGATGCCTTCATAATTCTGTTAATGCCATGCTCTGTTTTCTGCCAAGTCTGAATCTGTTAACAAAACTTGCTATATTTACATGGGTGCCATCATATCTTCTGATCCTTTTGCGCTCATGGTCAGTAAGGGACTTTTGTTCTATGCATTTAGTAGTATCATTCCATGCCTTAAGTTTCTACGATATGTTCCTGCAGCATGATTTTTTCTTGCCCTAAACATTGCTTCCTGATGCTGTTTCTGCCATGTTAGTATTTTTACCAAGTCTGTGGTGCTGTTATCTTTTGCACTTTTGCCATGCTTGTTTGAACTTGCTATTTTGTGATCTAGCCGTAGCTCAGTGTTCATCTTTTGTCAAGCACCTCTTGTAGATTACTGCCATATGCTTTGTTGCTATGTTGGAGTGCAGTAGGTTAGTTTCTTGTTGCATTCTAGATGGCATCATGCTGTTAATCGCAGAATTGTGCCATCCTTGTTTTGCTTGCCATTTGCCGGTGATCTTTATATCAATTTCAACCGAAATCATCTCATCTTTCCAGCGGCATAGTTGGTTTGCCACGTTGATGCCTTGATCATTCTTTCCCTTCCGGAGCACGCTTATGCATTGCATATCATATCTTGCATATCATGCCATGTATTGCATCATGTTACTTGTGCATTGCACCTTGATTGATTGTTGTTCCATTGCTTGTGTTCTTGCCTTGGGTAGAGCCGGGAGATGAGTATGTGAACGATGAACTAGTTGAGTACGCTAACGAGGATCAAGCTTTCGACAACTCTGAGAACTTTGCAGGCAAGATGACCATACCCTTGATATCACTTCTATATTTGCTTTGCTAGTTGTTCGCTCCATCGCTATGTTTGCTCTACCTACCACTTGTTTATCATGCCTCCCATATTGCCATGTCAAGCCCCTAACCATCCTTTCCTAGCAAACCGTTGATTGGCTATGTCACCGCTTCTGCTCAGCCCCTCTTATAGCATTGCTAGTTGTAGGTGAAGATGAAGTTTGTTCCTGGTTGGAACATGGATATTTTGGGATATCACAATATCTCTTGTTTAATTAATGCACCTATATACTTGGTAAAGGGTGGGAGGCTTGGCCTTATGCCTGGTGTTTTGTTCCACTCTTGCCGCCCTAGTTTCTGTCATACCGGTGTTATGTTCCTTGATTTTGTGTTCCTTACGCGGTTGGGTGATTTATGGGACCCCCTTGACAGTTTGCTTTGAATAAAACTCCTTCAGCAAGGACCAACCTTGGTTTTACCGTTTGCCACCTAAGCCTTTTTCCCTTAGGTTTTCGCGAGCCCGAGGGTCATCTTTATTTACCCCCCCAGCCCAGTGCTCCTCTGAGTGCTGGTCCAAACTAGAGCCCTTTGCAGCACCCCCTCAAGGAAACTTGAGGTCTGGTTTTAGTTGTACGGATTGCTCATCCATTGTGCCCTTAGAACGAGATATGTGCAGCTCCTATCGGGATTTGTCGGCATAGTCAGGTGGTCTTGCTGGTCTTGTTTTACCATTGTCAAAATGTCTTGTAAACCGGGATTCTGAGACTGATCGGGTCTTCCTGGGAGAAGGAATATCCTTCGTTGACCATGAGAGCTTGTGATGGGCTAAGTTGGGACACCCCTGCAGGGTATTATCTTTCAAAAGCCGTGCCCGCGGTTATGTGGCAGACGGGAATTTGTTAACATCCGGTTGTAGAGAACTTGACACTTGACTTAATTAAAACGCATCAACCGCGTGTGTAGCCGTGATGGTCTCTTTTCGGCGGAGTCCGGGAAGTGAACATGGTTTGGGTTATGTATGAATGTAAGTAGTTTCAGGATCACTTCTTGATCACTTCTAGCTTCTCGACCGATGCGTTGCTTCTCTTCTCGCTCTTACTTGCGTATGTTAGCCATCATATATGCTTAGTGCTTGCTGCAGCTCCACCACCTTACCCCTTTTCCTACCCATGAGCTTAAATAGTCTTGATCTCGCGGGTGTGAGATTGCCGAGTCCTCGTGACTCACAGATTCTACCAAAACAGATGCAGGTGCCGAGGATACCAGCGCAAGTGGTGCAACCGAGCTCAAGTGGGAGTTTGACGAGGACCTTGGTCGCTACTACGTGTCGTTTCCGGATGATCAGTGGTGGAGCCCAATTGGGACGATCGGGGATCTAGCATTTGGGGTTATCTTATTTTCATTTGGATTTGACTGTAGTCGGTCTATGAGTGTATTTTGAATGATGTATGAATTTATTTATGTATTGTGTGAAGTGGCGATTGTAAGCCAACTCTCTTTATCCCATTCTTGTTCATTACATGGGATTGTGTGAAGATGACCCTTCTTGCGACAAAACCTACAATGCGGTTATGCCTCTAAGTCGTGCCTCAACACGTGAGAGATATAGCCGCATCGTGGGTGTTACAAGTTAATGTCGAGCCATCCCGACTAAGGAGCCCCCCGCTGATCGAATCGTGGCGTTGTTGAGTCTAGAACAAAAATGTTTTGAGTCTTAGGATTATATATATCGAGAGTAGGATTCTTTTTACTCCTCGGTCCTTAAATCGCTCTGGTGAGGTCTCTGGCGTAGATGTTTTGACTTTCTTCTCCTCAAATTTCACTAAAAAATTTTAGGATCACGCTGGTATCTTGGGATCGTTAGATAGTCTTGTGACGAGAACATTGTTCTTGGTGCCTCGACATTTAGGGGTTGTGGCGGTGTCCCGTGGAGTTGAGCTCCGAGGTGTTGTCATCACAATTTTATCGTTGCGATTACGGAATACGAGTTTTGCCGACATCGAAAATCTCTTTTATGCGCTTGTTGGTGAGATAACCTCGACGTCACCCGATCTTCGGGAGTTCGAGTATTACCATAACTCGTATAACGGATGCTTTTCGAAGGTTGAGGTACACGATTTCGAAGGTTTCTTGGTTATGTGTTGACGGATGGATACAATTTGGATGTAGGGATTGTTAGTTTGGGTGAGATATATTGCTTCCCCTGTATCCCCAACACCTGATTGATAACCAGAAAGTTTCGGGAGTTTATAGGTGGGATTCAAGTAGCTCTAGCATTTCTTCCCACAGATATTTGGTTTGTGATTGGGTAGTCCTTACCACTTATTTGTTTTAGTCGTACATTGGTATTTCTTTCATCAATCTCTTATCAAGTGGCTTCTCACCTTAATGGATGTGTGATGTTAGCTTTGGGAATTCATTCGTTCATCCTTGTTCAAATGTTTATTGTGAACACTATATGTTGCAATTCCTAGCCTTTGATTCTACTTATCTATCATGTCAATGGTGGTTCTAACAGATGTCATCTTCCTCAGGATGGCTCTGCCAACTCGCAACAACCCGGATCGGGGTGAAGAAGGTCGATCGAACCCACCACCTCCGCCACATTCTCCGCCTCCGGAGGCATGGCAAGCTGTCGTGGTGGCCACCAATGCCAGCACCCATATGCTTTTGCAATTCTTGCAAGATCGCAACCAAGGCCAAGGCAACCAAGGGAATCAAGGTCAAGGGCAGTTCAATCATCAGCCTCAGTTTCCTACCCTCAACTAGTTCCTTGCAAATCAGCCAAAGTCTTTCAGCTAATGTGTCGAGGCCACAGACGCCGATGATTGGCTCATGGATATCAACAAGCATTTTGAATGCAGCAATGTCAGGCCTGAGGACTACGTCAAGTTTGCTTCTTTTCAGCTCAAGGACCAAGTAGCTGATTGGTTCCAGCAATACAAAGATTCCAGAGGAGGCCGAGCGATTACTTGGACTGACTTCTTTCGGGACTTTAAAGCTCACCACATTCCTACAAGTGTTGTTGAGAGCAAGCGTGAGGAGTTCCGCAATCTCAAGCAAGGCAACATGTCCGTGTACGAATACAACAAGTAGTTTCAAAAACTTGCTCGCTTCACTAAACAAGACGTTCCTGATGAGAAGAGTATGATTTATCAATTCAGAGGTGGCCTCAGAGAGGATCTGCAGTTAGCTCTCGTTCTTGTTGAGCCTACTCAGTTCGATCAATTCTACAACATGGCCCTCAAGCAAGAAGGTGCTCAGCTCAAGTGTGAGGCTTCTAAGAAGAGAATCGGGGATGCAGTTCAGTCTTCTTCTTCCTCACAAGTGGCAGCTAAGCAGCAGAAGTTCTACCTTCCTCCTCCTCCATTTAAATCGGCCTTACGGTAGAAGAACTCGGTGGTCATGGATCTTCCCACCCACCCAACCCAAAGCTATCGAACAAGTCAAATTCTCAAGCTCCAAGGTCAAATGCTCCTTATCATCGTCCGCTCTCAGAGGTGACTTGCAACAAGTGCCAGCAGAAAGGTCTCTACGCGAACAAGTGCTTCAACCAAAGGCGCCTTCCGCCTCCTCCTCCTGTGAGATCTTCAAGCAATGCAGTGGTCAAGCATAATCCAAAGCATGGAAAGGTGAACATGATTAATGCAGCGCAAGCAGAGGATTCTTCGGATGTGATAATGGGTAATCTCTCAGTTAATGACATTCCTACAAAAGTCTTATTTGATACTGGTGCATCACATTCTTTCATTTCAAGACCTTTTGTGGCCATGCATGATTTGGTTACTCAAGTATTGCTGAGTCCTTTGTCTATTGTTTCTCCGTCTTGGCAAATGACTTCTCGAGCATTCATTCGGGATTCTGTTATCAAGATGGGAAACTATAAATTTCTGTCTTCTCCAATTGTTCTTGACGACTCTGATATTGATCTAATTCTCGGGATGGACTGGCTTTCTAAGCACAAGGCTCAACTTGATTGTGCTGCCAGAGATATTCAATTAACACACTCTTTTGAAGATGTGATCATCTATGCCGCTCGTGACGAGACCATTCGGTTATTCTCTCTCAATGAGAAGGGCGAGTTAGATGCAATCTCTTAGATTCCAGTCGTTTGTGAGTACCAAGACGTCTTTCCACAAGAGTTTCCGGGTATGCCTCCTCACCGGCCAGTTGAATTCGTTATCGATCTTGAGCCTGGCACTGAACCCGTTTGCAAGCATCCATACAAGCTTGGACCTAAAGAGCTGAAGGAATTGAAGAAACAGCTCGATGAACAAGAGCGTCTGGGTTTGATCAGACCGAGTTCATCTCCATGGGGTTGTGGAGTTCTTTTTGTCCAGAAGAATGATGGCACGGACCGACGCAAGCGTCGATTACCGCCCATTGAACAAGAAGACAATCAAGAACAAGTATCCACTTCCCAACATCAATGAGCTATTCGAGCAACTCAAAGGTGCTAAAGTTTTCTCCAAGCTTGACCTTCAGATGGGTTATCATCAGATTTAGCATTCGCGAACAAGATATTCCCAAGACAAAGATTCGAACAAGCTTTGGTTCTTACGAATATCTTGTCATGTCTTTCGGCCTTGTCAATGCTCCTCCAACATTCTCTCGAATGATGAACTTCATCTTCAACGTATACACCAATGAATTTGTTCTGGTGTATCTCGATGATATCTTGGTCTTCTCCAAGAATAAGAAGGATCATGCAAAACATTTGCGATTGGTGCTCGACAAGCTCAGAGAGTATCAATTCTATGCGAAGTTTTCCAAATGTGAGTTCTGGCTTGATGAAGTTCTTTACCTTGGTCACATCATCTCCGCCAAGAGCATTGCTGTTAATCCCAGAAGGTTTCGCAATTGTGAACGGGAACCTCCTCGAATGTCAAGCAGCTCCTTGATTTTCTTGGTCTTGCAAGCTATTGTCAAGATTCGTTGAGAATTTCTCTAAGATTGCAAAGCCTCTTTCCAACCTCCTCCAGAAGCATGTCAAGTATGTCTGGACGCCTGAGTATGACGTTGCTTTCAACACCCTCAAAGAGAAGCTAGTCTCAGCTCCTATCTTGACTCCTCCTGATGAATCCAAACCATTCGAAGTTTTCTATGATGCTTCTCTTCAAGGTCTCGGTGCTGTGTTAATGCAAGAGAAGAAAGTTGTGTCCTATACCTCTCATCAGTTGAAGCCCAATGAAAAGAACTACCCCACTCACGATCTTGAGTTGGCGGCAGTTGTCCATGCATTGATAACATGGAGACTTCTCTTGTTGGGAAGGAAAGTGGACATTTTCACCGATCACAAGAGCCTCAAGTATATCTTCACTCAACACAACCTCAACCTCAGGCAAACTCAATGGGTCGAAATGATTCAAGAGTACAATCCAAGTATTGAATATACTCCTGGCAAGGCGAATGTGATTGCAGATGCTTTGAGCAGGAAGGCTTATTGCAACAGCTTAATCCTCAAGCCCTTCCAACCGGATCTTTGTGAAGCTTTCCGCAAACTGAATCTCCAAGTTGTTCCTCAAGGCTTTCTTGCCAACCTCATAGTATTTCCTACTTTGGAAGATCAAATTCATGAGGCACAACTCCTGGATACCATGGTGAAGAAGGTGAAACGTGGTATTGCCAAGGGCCTATCCAAATACAAGTGCTATCACTTGAATGACAAAGATACTCTATTCTTCGAGGATTGAATTGTGGTTCCTAAAGGCGATCTAAGGAAAGTCATTATGAACGAGGCACACAATTCCCTTCTATACATTCATCCTAGAAGTACGAAGATGTACCATGACCTCAAGCAGTCGTATTGGTGGACTCGAATGTAGCGAGAAATTGCTCGATTCGTGAATGAATGTGACGTCTGCAAAAGGGTGAAAGCAGAACATCAATGACCAGCTGGTCTCCTCCAACCTCTTGCTATTCCAGAATGGAAGTTCGACCATATTGAATTGGACTTCGTTACTTGATTTCCAAAGTCCAAGCGTGGGAATGATGCTATCTTCGTTGTCATCGACAAGCTTACAAAAGTGGCTCATTTCCTTCCAATCAAAGAATCTATCACAGCAGCTCAGCTGGCAGAGTTATACACCTCCAGAATTGTCTCCTTGCACGGTATTCCGCAATTGATCTCTTCAGACTGCGGAAGCATTTTCACTTCTAATTTCTGGGACTCCTTTCAGAAGGCCATGGGCACCAACATTCGCTTTAGCACAGCTTTCCATCCTCAAACTAGTGGCCAAGTCGAGCGAGTCAATCAAATCCTTGAAGATATGCTCAGGGCTTGTGTCATTTCCTTCGGTATGAAGTGGGAACATTGTCTTCCATATGCCGAGTTCTCCTACAACAACAGCTTCCAAGCGAGTTTGGGCAAGGCCCCATTCGAAATCCTATATGGCAGAAAGTGTCGTACTCCTCTCAATTGGTCCGAGACTGGTGAACGCCAACTTCTTGGCAACTACTTGATCACAGAAGCTGAAGAAATGTGTAAAGTCATCCGTGAAAATCTCAAAGCCGCGCAATCGCGCCAGAAGAATTACTATGATAGCAAGCACCGTGACTTGGCTTTCGAGATCGAAGACCATGTCTACCTCCGCGTCTCTCCAATGAAAGGCACTCGTCGCTTCGGTATCAAAGGGAAGCTTGCCCCTAGATACGTGGGTCCTTTCAAGATCATTGGCAAAAGAGGCAACCTCGCCTATCAACTTGAGCTTCCGTCCAACTTTGCAAACGTGCACGATGTGTATCATGTGTCTCAGCTTCGCAAGTGCTTCAAGACGCCTGAGCGCACTATCAACTTTGAAGAGATTGATCTCCAAGAAGATCTGTCTTATCATGAGCATCCCGTTGCTATTCTTGAAGAAACTGAGCGCAAGACTCGCAACAAGTCTATCAAATTCCTGAAAGTGAAGTGGTCACACCATTCCGACCGAGAAGCCACCTGGGAGCGCGAGGATCACCTCCGTTCCGAATATCCGGAGTTCTTTCAGTCCTAGATCTCGGGACGAGATCCTTTCGTAGTGGTGGAGTGTTGTAACGCCCCGGATGTAACTTTCCATATTTGTAACTCCAACTCTTGCCATTTTCGGCTATGTGTTATGGTATTCCCTCCGTGGTTGGGTTTTTGTCTTTCGTTTTGCATTTTGTTCATGTCATGCATTTTATATCATGTCATCATGTGCATCTCATTTGCATACGTGTTCGTCTCATGCATCCGAGCATTTTCCCCGTTGTCCGTTTCGCAATCCGACACTCCCACACGCACCTGGCGCACCCCTCTTGTCTCTTTTCGTGAGCGGGAGAAACACGTTCTCGGAATGGACCGAAGTTTTCCAAGTGGCCTTGGTACACCACTGGTAGAACACCTGTCAAGTTTCGTTCCATTTGGAGGCCGTTTGATGCTCCAACGGTTAACCGGGTAACCGCAAAGGCCTCTTGTGTGTTGCAGCCCAACACCCCTCCAAAACATCCCAATAACCCATCTAAACCCCTTCCATGTCCTCTGTCGTCAGATCACGATCGTGTGGGCAAAAACTACACCTCATTTGGAGCCTCCTAGCTCCCTCTACCTGTAAATATGTGCATCCCCCGAATTTTCGCGCAGTCCAACCCTAGCCGTGCCCCTCTCCGCCGCCGGACACGCCCGGATCGGGCCGAACACGCCCACGCCGCCACCGCGGCCAACCAGGGCCCGCCACATGGCGCGCCGCCGCCTCCCACCACTGGCTCCGCGGCCCGAGGTCAGCCTGCGCCCGCACGCGCCAGCGCCGCCGCCCGTTCTCTACCTCCTCCCGCTCGATGCCGCGTCGCCGCCGTGCTCGATGCACCTCCTCGCCGGCCGCGCCATCACAGCCGTGGCGGTCGGCGGCGGCGCCCGCCGCCCAGCCGACGCGCCCCGCGCCCGCCCTGATCGCCGCCCGTCGGCCCGTCCCTCCAGCCATCTCCCTCCACTCCAACTCCGGCAAGCTCCCCGGTCATCCTCGAACCGCGCACTCCAGATCTGGATCCAGATCCAAGGTTGACCCCGAAAATTCCACCGTCCCTTTTTCTGTCATATTTTGGTGCCCCCTTTGACCTGTCATAACTTCATGACCATGGCTCCGTTTGATGCCTATGATATATCAAAATGTTCATCCTGAGATGATCTTCATTTTGTTCCATTGTGCCATGCTTGTTTGAGTTCATGTTGATGCCTAAATCATCTTTGCAAGAGTGCTATATGATGTTAATTGCTGTCTGTTAACAGAACATGGTGATTTGTCTTTTTCATTGCATTTTCTGTGTGTATCCTATGAGCATGAGCTCTACAAGTGTTTTGATCTACAACACGCCATCTTTACAAAGGTGCTTGCCATGTATTTTTTTGATCAATGTGGTGGCTAGCACAAGCATGCAAACTAGGCTTCGTGATGTTGTTGATTTCAGTCCCTGTTCTGCTGTTATTTTGATGCCATGTAAACTTGATGCTACAGTGATATCCATGCTTGTTTTGGGATACTTCAGTAAGGATGTTTTGAACATATGGTTATGCTCTATCCATCCATGCCCCTGTTTGCAATTATGGAGTAATCTAGCATGTCATTGTCTTGCTCTACTTTTGCTATAAAATGTTCCTGGCAGAATGTTAACATGTTAATCAAATTTGCCATGGTTGTTGCTAGTGATCCAAGCACGTTATGAACTTGTTATTGCCATGGTTAGTTTCATAAACATGTCTTCTTGTTGATGATATGCTTATATTGTCATGCAATTACTTATGATGAGTGAATCGAGCTCGCAGAGATGCTTTCATAATTCTGTTAATGCCATGCTCTGTTTTCCGCTAAGTCTGAATCTGTTAACGGAAATTGCTATGTTTACATGGGTGCCATCATATCTTCTGATCCTTTTGGGCTCATGGTCAGTAAAAGACTTTTGTTCTATGAATTTAGTAGTATCATGCCATGCCTTAAGTTTCTATTATATGTTCCTGTAGCGTGATGTTTTTTTGACCAAAACATTGCTTCCTGATGCTGTTTCTGCCATGTTAGTATTTTCACCAAGTCTGTGGTGCTATTATCTTTTGCACTTTTGCCATGCTTGTTTGAACTTGCTATTGTGTGATCTAGCCGTAGCTCAGTGTTCATCTTTTGTCAAGAACCTCTTGTAGATTACTGCCATATGCTTTGTTGCTATGTTGGAGTGCAGTAGCTTAGTTTCTTGTTGCATTCTAGATGGCATCATGCTGTTAATCGCAGAATTGTGCCATCCTTGTTTTGCTTGCCATTTGCAAACCGTGCATCCGATTCCGGTGATCTTTATATCGATTTCAACCAAAATCATCTCATCTTTCCAGCAACATACTTGGTTTGCCAAGTTGATGCCTTGATCATTCTTTCCCTTCTGGAGCACGCTTATGCATTGCATATCATATCTTGCATATCATGCCATGTATTGCATCATGTTGCTTGTGCATTGCACCTTGATTGATTATTGTTCTATTGCTTGTGTTCTTGCCTTGGGTAGAGCCGGGTACGAGTACGTGAACGAGGAACCTATTGAGTACACTAATGAGGATCAAGCTTTCGACAACTCTGAGAACTTTGCAGGCAAGATGACCATACCCTTGATATCACTTCTATCTTTGCTTTGCTAGTTGTTCGCTCTATCGCTATGTTTGCTCTACCTACCACTTGTTTATCATGCCTCTCATATTTCCATGTCAAGCCCCTAACCATCCTTTCCTAGCAAACCGTAGATTGGCTATGTCACCACTTCTGCTCAGCCCCTCTTATAGCGTTGCTAGTTGCAGGTGAAGATGAAGTTTGTTCCTGGTTGGAACATGGATATTTTGGGATATCACAATATCTCTTGTTTAATTAATGCACCTATATACTTGGTAAAGGGTGGAAGGCTCGGCCTTATGCACGGTGTTTTGTTCCACTTGCCGCCCTAGTTTCCGTCATACGGTGTTATGTTCCTTGATTTTGCGTTCCTTACGCGGTTGGGTGATTTATGGGACCCCCTTGACAGTTTGCTTTGAATAAAACTCCTCCAGCAAGGCCCAACCTTGGTTTTACCATTTGCCACTTAAGCCGTTTTCCCTTGGGTTTTCGCGAGCCCGAGGGTCATCTTTATTTACCCCCGGGCCAGTGCTCCTCTGAGTGCTGGTCCAAACTAGAGCCCTTTGCAGCGCCCCCTCAAGGAAACTTGAGGTCTGGTTTTAGTTGTACGGATTGCTCATGTCACAGCCTGGTTTTTGCCCTCTTTTCTTTGCCTGATTTTCATTTGAGTTGGTTTGGATTTGGAGTTTTGAATCATTGCATTTGGACTTGATCACTTGGGCATCCCTTGATTTTCACCCAAGTGCCTCCTCTCCTCTTCTAATCCATCATTTCACTCCTGGCCAACCTAACAAATTTTGCCTCCTAAACCCTAGCTAAAATCTTTGACCTCCAAAGCAACCCTCATTTCTGTTGCCCCAAAAATCCTGAGAAAAATCCCAAATATCCTTTGGACCCTAGGGCACATTTCTGAGCAAAAATATTTCACCACTTTTTGGAGTATTTTTGCAACAGAAAATATTTTCACTTCTAGGCTGAAATGGTAGTTTCTACAGCAACTACCCTTTTACTAGCTCCAATGCAGCTGGTTTTCCCTGTGCTTATTCACCTTAGTAAGAGTCAGTAAAACCCCAGAGATAAGCCCTTGAATCACTGTGGTTTGACCACAGTAACTGTCAAAGTTTCTGTCTAGTAACTAAATATCTTCACCATTTCACTTCTACTGCACCTGGAAACCAACCGAGCCGTGGTAACACCTAAAGTTACTAAGGACTACGCGCCAGACATCATGGTTAGTGCCTATGCGACCTAATGTCATAGTCCACGCGCGATGGTTGCATTCGTCCGAGGGTCTTGGCATATAAGCAGCGCTTCTGCTGGCGTCGCGCCGCCTTCTCGTGGCGTGGCGTGCCCGCTGCTCGGCTAGCCTGGGCGTGTCCCCCCGCGCCACCATCCTCGTCTCCACCCGCTTATCTCCTCCCTGCCGCTCGCCGATGCCGGAGCTCGCTGCAGTGAGCACGGGCACGGTCCGGCCAACGGCACAGTGCCCGCGCACTGTGTTCTTCCCCTTCCTCCTTGATCCTGTGCTCGTCCGCGTCCGTGCACAGCTCCTGCGTGAACCCCGTCGCCTTCTTCCTCTCTCTCTGGCGCCATTCGCTGCCAGGCGCCGGCGACAGCTATCCTCCGGCGGAGCCCGAAGCCCCCTCGCCGCCCCGCCTATAAATAGCCCCCTCCGCAGCCTCCTGGAGCACCGCACCTCACCACACCTCCCTCCTATAGCCACTAGAAGCCGTAGCCCGGCCGGGCAGGCCGCGGGCTGCCGTCCCCGAGCCGAGCTCGCCAGCGATCCCCCTGGATCGACCCCGTTGCTCCGGCCACTCCCAAGCCATGGCGACCCCGCCAGGGCCTCCGCCTCTCCTCCTCGAAGCCAACGAGCCAAGCCCGAGCCCCTGGAGCCGCCCCTAGCCGCCGGCTTCCTCATCTCCGGCGACCACCGTGCTCTGCCTTGCTTGCGAGGAAGAAACCGACGCCGTCCGGCCACCATTTGCCATGCCACGGGTACGGGCAGGTGCGCAAGAACCTCCTCCGTTGATCCCTCCCTCTCATCTTCCCCCAAGAGGCCTCAACGCCGGTGAACGCTCCGGCGAACCGCCACCCGCCTCTGCTTTCTTCCCCCTCCCTCCGGCCTGACTAGCGGGGCCCGCTAGTCAGCCACTCATAACACGCGCGAAGCGGTATGAGTGGTGGCGCCCCGGGGAAATACGCCATCGATGTCACCCCCTCTCTGTTTTCATTTCTTTCAAATTTATTCAAATTCCAGGAGCATTCAAACAGCCATAACTTTTATTCTACAAGTCCAAATGCAGTGATTCTTTTTGCATTGTGTTCTTTGTCTAAAAATCTAACAGCTCCCAAAAGATGGGATTTTTCCTTGCTGTCTTGATTTTCTGACAATTTTCAGAAGGTTTCTTGATATTTTTCTTTTGTGGTTTTTGAATATTTTCAGAGGATCCAGCTTGTCTTGAGGATCACTAGGAGCCTTGTGACACTCATCAGTACTAAGGCAAGCCACAATAACATTTTCATGGTGCCATTTCAATATTATTGATTTTCATACTTGAACTTATGAATATTGATGCATTTTAATTAGTTATATAATAAATATATTCTGTTATATGCTTGTTAGGCTAAAATGCTTGAACTTCAGTAGGTTTGAAGTAAATATTGTTGGTAGATGATGAGAACTTAGTTGTTAGAGTTAAATAAATAATATGGTCATAAAATTGATGGGAAATCTGGATGTTATTTTTGCATGAGGTATAATAATGATAATTGCTAGAAATGGTTCTGGTATAAGTGAAGAAAGGTTTTTACCAGTATAGTAGCTTGAATTTATGTTGGCTTCGTGGGAGCGTAGTTGGTGCAGTTTTGCATGGTTTTGTGATGCATATGTTAAGTGATGCATGATATGGCAGTACGACAGTGGTTATTTTCTCTTCACATTAAAAAGTTGAACCAGATTAATATTCAACTTGAACATGTTGTTGACCGGGTCGGGGTGCCGCTGAAACGAGTCTTTCCCAGTGCAACCACATTTGCCGGTATGGGACGACCTTAATGCGTTTCATTGTCGTGCCTCTGGTCGGTACCTCAAATTAGGGAAGGTTATGGGCGTGCTGTACCCTGGCCCGGTAGGCAAGCATAACCTTGTGAGCCCGTTGTTAAGTTAAGTTTGGTACCGGATCCCAGTGTGGATCGTGACCACGACGGTGGTCGAGGTGTCTGGAGGTAGACACGGGGCCACCCAGGACTAGCCCAGTGGGGTCTGAGTTGGAGGGGCCGGGAGAGTGTCATGGCAGTGAAATGGTTTCATCGGAACGCTGTTGGTACACTCGGATGGGAGAGTGAGGCCATGGGTTCCGTAGTGTGGGTACTGTGTACTAACCTCTGCAGAGTGTAATTAATCTATCGATAGCCGAGTCCACGGTTACGGACACGCTCGAAAGTAAGGTACACCATGGGTCAACACTTAATAAATATGCATACTAATTTGCACTAAGGATGACAGTGAGGTCATCGTGTTGAGTTGGCCACGAGTTGGTCAGGTTGTGATCGCTGTAAGGATCACGGGCCACGAGTTGGTCGGGTTGTGATCGCCGTAAGGATCACGGGCCACGAGATGGTCGGGTTGTGATCACCGTAAGGATCACGGGCCACGAGATGGTCAGGTTGTGATCGCCGTAAGGATCACGGGTATGTGTTGGTAATATTATGTTTGTTGGTCACATCTGGTAAGCAAGTTGGGAGAATAAGTACCTATTGAGCATAGTCGCATCATGTTGGTTATGTAGCTGCATTGCTGATTAAAACTGGATAAATATCATAATATTGTCTGTCATCATGTTATGCTTATTGTGAGCTTGCAAGTACATTCAATGTACTGACCTGGCGTGTCATGCCAGATTTTAGGAAAGTCCCATTGGAAAGGAGTGTTGTCCGAGTCTAGACCGTGTCCACGTCAGTGTCCTTGTGCTATGGAGTTCCGCTACGACGTTGTTTCGCTGTCGAGTAGTTTTCATGATCGAGGCCCCTTTATGTTCACTAAATAATGTACATATTGTTCAGCCGCACCGTGTGTGCCACTTGGCCTCGCTAACTGTTGTAATATGAACTATGCTTCGCTAGCATGAATAAAGCGGTTGTATTCTGTACCATGTTGTTGTGTGTTGCCAGAAGACAAGGTCTCTGGGCTGGCAATGCATGGTAAACCGGTCGCTCTGAGCCGGGGTGCCACAACGCTTGGTATCAGAGCCGCGCTGACTATAGGCCACGCTAGACTAAACCGAGTTAACTGGACGCTAGATACGAGTTTTAGCTGAGTGTCGGTAATAACTGTAGCTGGTTGTTACATTGCATGCACTGATCATATTTATTTTTCTATGCTAACCTACTAATGGTTGTGAGTGTAGATGGCTCCGGTGCTATATTCGTGCCAGTTGCGGCTGATGCCGTACACGTCGCCGCATCTTCTTCACAACGTGTGGCATCAGCTGTACCCTCACGGAGACGATCCAGTCTATCGTGTGTACCGGGAGCGCCTAGCTGACTCAGTGTATGAGTATCACGCTGTGGTTACTCTGCGCACCAGTTCCGGTTCCAGTTCTTACACTCGTACCTCTCATAGTGGCTACGCTTCTTCCGCTTCTCAGACTGTCCAGTTTGCTGCATTCGAGGTACTTGTTGAGCTCCAGTACAACGAGGTTCGGATGCAGAATCACCCAGGTTTCCACTACTACCCCTCTCTCCACGACAACGGTAGTGTCCGTTTTCCTGTCATTGATCCAGAGTCTAATAGTGTCGCTAGCCACCTTTCTCGCTACATCACTGCTAGTTATCTTCTGATCTACGAGCTGGCTCGTGAGATGAGTCGTGCCCGCACTGCTTTAGACTCTACTTTAGTCACTGCTCGCTCAGCCACTGCTTCTCCATCTGTGAGATTTATTCCCTACGTTCCTGCCAGTTCTAGATCCCCTGTTTCCCCTATTACTCCTCCGAGTAGCTCGGGCACCGCGACTGCGAGTCCCCTTGGTGCTCCTGCAGAGTGGGTTTCACTCCTCGCCACTCCTGCAGCTCCGATGATCCGCCCTTCACCTGCCCCTAAGGGAGAGCCCTCGAGGCAGCGTCATCGTGTCACTTTTAACCCGGAGGTCTCCGTTAACCCCGCTAGTTCCGGATCCGAGTCCGCATCAGGAGAGGGCACCGCAGTGCCTGCCGAGCAGTAGAGCTTTCGAGTATTCTCAGTTATCGGGATGGAGTATGGTTGTAATCGTACTAGTCATGCTGTTTCATTTCATGTATGAGGGTAGTTGGACCTGGCATGTTGTTATCTTTCATGTATGAGTCTATGTATAATTATGTCAGACTTTATTTGATTCGTCGTATTCTCTTCGTCTTTTCGATTTCGCTTGGTTTTGTTGCTGGCTTCTCCCCAGTTTTTGTTGAATGTTTCTCATCTCGGTTGTGTTGACTTGGGAAAAATCATATTAGGATGACGCGGGGAGGCTGCAGTAGCAACGTTTGCGAGGGTTCCCCTGTTCGGCGTTCCGCACGGCAGGCAGGACAATCACCCGAACCGTACGTTCCACCACCGCCTCCACCGCCAAATCCGCCCTCCACCGAGCAAATTATGCGTATGTTTGAGGAACGACAAAACAATGATATCATGAAAATATTCAGAAGTATTCAAGCAATGGTTGGATAGAATGGGAATCAGCCTACCTCCCACTCCAAGCTATCTGATTTTTCAAAGGACTAAGCCTCCCAGTTTCAGTCAGGCCGTTGATCCCCTGGATGCAAATGATTGGTTAAGGACTATGGAAAAGAAACTTGAGGTTGCTCAGACTGATGAAGAAGATAAAGTTCCATTTGTAACACATTATCTGGAAGGCGCTGCTGCCATATGGTGGGAAAGTGAAAGAGCTATAGTGACTGATAATGAAGCAATTACCTGACCAAGGTTCAAGGAGCAATTCCAAAAATATCACATCCCTGTGGGAATTATGAAGACTAAGCAGCTTGAATTTCTCGCGCTCCTCCAAGGAAGTCAGTCAGTGGGAGAATATTTACAAAAATTCAACCACCTGTCACGTTACTCTCAATATGACGTGGCCACTGAAGAAAGGAAGATGGACCGCTTTCTTGGTGGATTAAACCCGCAACTTCGCTGTGCTCTCAGTATGTTCGATTTTTCATATTTTCAAACCCTGGTGAACAAGGCTTTCATTACTGAAAGGGAGCACAAGCTAGTGTCAGATACTAGGTCTGCCCATAATGATCACAAACGCAAATTTGAGCCCAAGAAGGAAATGCAACCAGTGCAAAAGGTTCGTACCTGGCAGCCAACTCCGATGGCATACCAGCCCAGTTGGCAACAAAATGTTAACAAGACCACCACCCAAGTGAAGAATGATGTGCTCAACCCAGTTATGGAGAATCTTCTGCGCAACAATTCCTGTTATAGTTGCGGACAGACCGGACATTATGACAAACATTGTCCCAAGAACACTCGGACCAATGCTACGTTCAAGCCTCAAATCCATTATTTGGAAGCTGGTCCAAGTCAGCACGACGTCACGGAATACGTTCATCACATTTCAGCCAATGAAGCCCAAGAAAACCCCGAGGTCGTTATTGGTATGTTCCCTGTTAATAACATACCTGCAATAATTTTATTTGACTCTGGGGCTTCCCACTCTTTTATTTCTTGAAGTTTTGTCGCCCAAAACAAATTTCCTTGTTCGCTTTTGGGCAAAAATATGCTGGTACAAACCCCGGGATCTATTATTCAAAGCAATCTCGTCTGCCGCAATCTGGAAGTCAAGATCAACGAAATCAGTTTTCCGACGTCTTTGATACTGATCGAGTCTGAAAAATTGGATGTTATCTTGGGTATGAATTGGCTGACTCGGTACCAAGTATGCATAAATTGTGCAACCCGGGAAGTCAATTTGACCGGACAAGATGGACAAGCTACCAAGTTTATTGCTCGTAGAAGCATACCCTCCAAGGAAATTGTTTTTATAGAAATAGCATAAATGGAATTAATACCAGTGGCCAGTGAGTTTCCCGATGTATTCCCAGAAGAACTGCCAGGCATGCCACCTGACCGAGAACTTGAGTTTGCAATAGAACTTGTGCCCGGAACCTCACCAATACACAAGAAGTATTATCGAATGCCGTCATCCGAGTTGGTGGAGCTAAAGAAACAGCTTGATGAAATGCTCCAAAAAGGATATATCCGCCCCAGTTCCTCGCCATGGGGATCACCTGCCATTTTTGTGGACAAGAAAGATGGCAGCCTTCACATGTGTGTGGACTACCGACAGTTGAATGATGTCACGATCAAGAACAAATGCCCCCTGCCAAGAATTGATGATTTGTTTGATCAACTCAGTGGAGCCAAGGTCTTCTCAAAAATTGATTTGCGTACTGGACATTACCAGCTTAAAATTAAAAAGGAGGATATTCCCAAGACTGCGTTCACCACTCGCTACGGTCTTTATGAATATACCGTCATGTCCTTCGGCCTCACCAACGCCCCAGCTTTCTTCATGCACATGATGAACAAAGTGTTCATGGATTTTCTTGATAAGTTTGTGGTCGTCTTCATCGATGATATACTTATCTATTCAAGAAATGAAGAAGAGCATAAGGACACCTCCGCGCAGTGCTACAACGACTCCGTGAGCACCAATTGTACGCCGAGTTCAGTAAACGCGAGTTTTGGCTCAAGCAAGTTGGGTTCCTCGGACACATACTATCTGCTGAAGGGAAAGCCGTGGACCCTAGTAAAGTAAAAGACATGCTCGACTGGTTGCCACCCGCCACCGTGTCTCAGATCTGGAGTTTTCTTGGATGAGCCGGATATTACCGTCGATTTATTGACGGGTTCTCCAAGATTTCCAAGCCCATGACGGAGTTACTTAAAAAGGATAAGAAGTTTGAATGGACGTCAGACAGTGAGAAAAGCTTCACCGAGTTGAAGAAGCACTTAACAACTGCGCCTGTATTAACACTTCCAGATATCTACCGTAGCTTTGACGTATATTGCGACGCTTCCCGACAAGGACTTGGGTGCATGCCTACGCCTCATGGAAGCTACGACCTCATGAAGGCAATTACCCCACTCATGATTTGGAATTGGCCGCGGTTGTTCATGCTTTAAAAATTTGGTGACACTACCTCATTGGAAAAAGGTGCCAAATTTTTACCGACCACAAAAGTCTCAAATACATATTTACTTAGCCAGATTTAAATCTCCGTCAGCGAAGATGGCTGGAGTTGGTCAAAGATTATGATCTTGGAATAAATTACCATTCGGGTAAGGCCAACATGGTTGCTAATGCACTCAGTCGAAAGCCCGTCAGTTTAAACGTCATGCTGGAATCTCTGCCTTCTAAACTCAAAGAAGAAATTGCTCAGCTCAACCTGGTTGTTGTTGAGGCTGGTCTTGCAAGTATTCTAACGATCACTCCTACTCTTGAGGAAGAAATCCGCAAGGCCCAGCCAGACGACGCCAAATTGCAAAAACACATCAAGTCATCCGATTTCTCGAAGGATCCGTACGATACCCTCCGATTCAGGGGAAGGATTTGTGTGCCTAATCAAGCTGACCTAAAGCATAAGATATTGTCAGAAGCCCGCGAGTCCTCGTATTCAATCCACCCTGGAGGCACAAAAATGTATGAAGACCTTCGACAAATATTCTGGTGGGATGGAATGAAGAAAGACATTGCTTATTTCGTGGCACATTGCGACATACGCAACAAGGTTAAGGAGAACATCGAAACCCGCGGACTTCTCCAACCCTTTGCCCGTATCACAATGGAAATGGGACGATGTCTGTATGGATTTCATCACAGGATTACCTAGGACCCGACGAGGCAATAATGCGATCTGGGTCATAGTGGATACATTAACCAAGGTGGATCACTTTCTCCCAGTCAAAACTTCATACCGAGCAGATGAGCTTGCCCGACTGTGTATATCCTAGATTGTCAGTTTGCATGGAGTTCCGCGAACCATCACTACTGACCGAGGATCACTATTCACCTCTGCTTTCTGGACCCGTCTCCATCAAGCCCTTGGGATGGAATTAAAATACAACACTGCTTATCATCCCCAGACGGATGGGCAAACAGAAAGAGTAAATCAGATACTCGAAGATATGCTCCGAGCCTATGTTCTGGCCCAAGGACCACAATGGGAAGATTGCTTGCCATACGTCGAGTTCTCATATAACAATGGATCCCAGACCAGTTTGAAGATGTCACCTTAGGAAGCTTTGTATGGTCGTAAGTGCCGCACTCCATTAAATTGGTCTCAAACCGGAGACAGTCATATTTTCGGAACAGATCTTATGCTGGAGGCCGAAAAGCAAGTCAAAGAGATCCGAGACAGATTACAGCTGGCCAAATCACGACAGAAAATTTATTATGATGCAAAGCACCGACAGATCAGTTTTGAACCCGGAGAACATGTCTACCTACGAGTCACACCCATGAAGGGAGTAAGAAGGTTCCAAACCCATGGAAAATTGGCACCCAGGTTTATTGGTCCATTTCCAGTCATGACACGAGTAGGTGCTGTGGCATATCAGTTGGACACTACTAGGAAAAGGGCTATAGATGAAATGGATACTAATGGCGCACCTGTCACGTGGTGCGCCACTACTATATAGCAGTGGCGCACCATGTGCAGGTGCGCCATTAGTGTGGAAGACACTAATGGCGCACCAGGCACATGGTGCGCCACTAGTAACAAATTTTTTTATTTTTATTTTTCCAAACATACTAATGGCGCATCCTGGCACAGTGTGCCATTACTAGTGCTAACTAGTAATGGCGCACCGGCCACACAGTGCGCGACTATTGTTGTTTTTTTATTCTTTTTTTTTGCAAAACTACTATTGGCGCACCGTGGCATAGTGCGCCATTACTAGTTTAAACTAGTAATGGCGCACTATGCCATAATGCGCTCATATGTATATATATATATATATATATATATATATATATATATATATATATATATATATATATATATATATATATATATATATATATATATATATATTTGCAAAACTACTAATGGCGCACCACCAGCAGGTGCGCTATTAGTAACCAGGCTTACTAGTGGCGCATTTGCAGCTGGTGCGCCATTAGTAACCTGGGACCAACAAGATATTTTGGACAGCCACACCTACCCACTCACTTTCCCCACTTCATTCTCTCCACCTCCTCCTCCAAGCTTGTCTCGGCTGCCTCCTCCTCCTCACCTCATTTGCACCATAGATTCATCCAAATTAAGTGGTTAAATTACCTTTTCTTGATAGGTAAGTAAGGGGGAAGCTATCTTTATGTTGTTCTCCCTCTCCAACAACGTGCACATGCACTTTTTGTGGCCTAGCTAGATCTATGTATGTTCGTGGTGTTCCATATGTTTGTGGTGTTGCATATATGTTTGTGTTTGTAGGTACCGGTATTTGAAATGCGATAGTTGCCAATATTTTGCCGGAATATTGATTCATTTCTGTTTCGGCGAGAATTTTGGCACTATGCATTCATTTTGGTCCTATTTTTAGGGAAAGTCATGCCAAATTTTTTCTTGGTTCTAAAATATCGTTTTGCTCTACCCCGCAGGCAACCATGTACCGCACGATGACCGAAGGCATCATGAATAGGTTTTTGAGCTCCGTGAAGGCCGAGATGCTTCAAAAGAACGAGATGGAGATAAGATGTCCGTGTCGAAGATGCAAGCTGAAGAGCCTTATTGCAGACCCGGGTTCCTGGCAGGTGCGGGACCACCTGCTCTCGCGTGGTTTCATGGATGGCTACCGGTGGCAAGGTAATGAAGATGACTATGAAGTCGTCCATGGGGGACGAGTAAGAAATGAGCAAGACTCGGGCGGGCGAGAAGACAAAGAATCTCTAGGACATGACACGATGGTGATGCTGTACACAGTCATCATGTAGAAGATGCAGGACATGATGATGAGGAAGATGCCAGAGCAGACGAAGGGCATGATCATGAAGATGAAGATGCCGGCGGAGCAGACGACGATGGACCATCGATGGGCTGGGTGCAGGATCCTCATATTCAAGAGCTGCTTCTCAAGCAGATGGATAACACAAGAGCTGCCGCCCGAGAGAAAGCCTAGCTGGATCAATTGGAGATAGACGCGGTTACTCTATTGTATGAAGGATGTAGGCCTGAGGATACCCTCCTGAAAGTAACGCTCATGCCACTGGAGATGAAGGTAAAACACAAAATGACCGACGCATGCTTCGACGAGAACATGTCATTCTGGCACGAACGTCTTCCCAAGGGGAACAAGTGCCCGACCAATTTCGAGGAGGCAAAGAAAATCGTGTGTCCTCGGGATTTACTGCACGTGAAATACCATGTGTGCATGAACAATTGCATCATTTATTGGGACGAGCATGCGGAGTCTACCATATGTCCGGTGTGTGGCGTCACTCGATACAAAAAGAGGAAGAAAGCTCCTCGAAAAGTGGTGTGGTACTTTCCGATCACTCCTCGTCTGCAGCGGTATTTCGCGGACCCTAAGGTAGCAAAGCTCCTGCGTTGGCACGTGGATAGGGAGGAGAAGAAGCGAGAAGATGACGCAAACGATCCGGAGATAAATAAAAAGACAAGATGCTAAGTCACCCTAAGGATGGGAGCCAAGTGCAAGCGTTGAACTTGAACACCCGAATTTGGGAAGGATCCAAGGAACATCGTCTTTGGCGCGAGCACCAATGGAGTCAATCCGTTTGGCAGCGAGAAGCACACATAGCACTGGCTTTGTGTTTGTGTGGATGTACAACCTTCCCCCGGTTGTGCATGAAGAGGAAGTACATTCACATGAGTATGCTAATTGAAGGGCCAAAACAACCAGGAACGACATCAATCTGTATCTAGGGCTCTTTGAAAGGGAGCTAGACACGCTATGGAAAACGCCACCAATCGTGGGGCGCCGCAGAGAAAGAATATTTCCCTATGAGAGCCTTTGCTCACAGCGGTGCACGACTATCTCGATTACGGATATCTCGCGGGGCAGGTGGTCCCAGATTTTCGGATCGTTAGGTGCATGGATGACACAACGTATTGCCGCTAGATAGAGATCCACGGTCTTGAAAACCGTGTTCATGGGACATCGAAGGTGGCCGTGGCGATGACCCATGGAGAAGCGCAAGGATCATTCGATGGTGAAACCGAACCCGAAAGCGCCAGCGTCGAGGAGCAGCGAGGAAATAGACCAGCTATTGAAAAATTGGAAAGATTGCCCACTGCAGGAAAGAAGCAAAAGGCGCGAGCCGGAAAGAAGCGAAAGGCGCGAGCAGCTGCTGAAGGTATGGAAAACGAGGTCTATTTTCTAGGACTTCCCGTCTTGGAAGATCCACCGTGTGCCTCACAGCCTTGATGTCATGCATATCACGAAGAGCGTGTGCGAGAGTCGCTTGGTACCCTTCTCAACATGCGAGAGGACCAAAGATGGGCGAAAGCAAGGCGGACTTGAAATCAATGGGCATCGGGGAGGAGCTTCACGCTAATGATGATGATGACAAGGCGAAGCAGGACACGGAAGAAATCGCCGCAAAGGCAAAAAGGCCAAGAAGACCGGAAATGACTACCCTCCCGCGTGCTTCACTCTAAGTCGGGAGGAGATCGATCAGTTTTCACACCGCCTCGAGGAGTAAAACTTTCTTCTGATTACACGGGAAGATAAGCGGATACCTAGACACGGTGAAGCGAAGTTTAGCGGGATGAAGTCTCACGGTATCACGTCTTGATGATGCAAATACTTCCTGTTGCAATCCGTGGGATCATGGACGCGCACGTCCGTGAAACGCTATTTGGCCTATGCAACTTTTTCGATGTCATCTCTCGGAAGTCGGTTGGCGTGAGGCAACTCAGAAGGCTACAGGAAGAGATTGTGGTGATACTATGCGAGCTTGAGATGTACTTCCCGCCTGCATTCTTCGACGTTATGGTGCATCTGCTGGTCCATATCATGGGTGATATCATCCAACTCGGGCCAACGTTCCTGCATAGCATGATGCTATTCGTTAGGATGAACGGTGTCATCAAAGGATACGTTCAGAACATGTCACGCCCAGAGGGAAGCATAGACAGGGGCTTTCTGACCGAAGAGTGCATCTTCTACTGCATGAATTATCTAGGCATCGAGAACCCCGTTGGTCTTCCTGTCAACAGGCACCTCGGCAGGCTCGCTGGATGGGGTCACCGTGAGGGTCGCCATGAAATGCATGTCGACTTTGAGGGTCGACTCGCCGACTTTGAAAGAGCAAACCTAGTCGCGCTACAACACATAGACGTGGTCGATCCTTGGGTGGTAGAGCACAATACCTTTATTGAGAAGACGTACAATGACCGAGGCCAACCGAGGACGGATGGAGATATAATCAAAGAGCACAACTCATGTTTCACGCGTTGGTTCAAGCAGAAGCTTCTGTCATACCCTTTACATGAGGATTCTTCCGTGGAAGAACAACTCATATTCGCCTTGTCACAGGGCGTCGAGCACAACCTGATGACGCATGAGGCATACGATATCAACGGCTATACATTCTACACCGAGGGAAAGGACATGAAGAGCGATGGTTATCAGAACTCCAGGGTAACGATGGAATCCTACACCAGTAACGACAAGGGCAGATACTATGGAAGGATCGAGAGTGCGGGAGATGAGCTCTGTTGGAGAGAAGGTCCCGATGTTACGTGTCGGTTGGGCCAAGAGCGTCGTCAAAGAAGACGGTATTTCACCACCATGGTTATACGAAGCCAAATCCAAGACCCATGGTATAAGCGTCACCATAAAAAATGAGCCATGGGTACTGGCTTCCCAAGTGGACCAATGCTTCTTCATTACCGACCGCCAAAGCCCGGTCGTGTTGTCGTGAGGAGAGGCAAAAGGAAGATCATCGGAATGGATGGAGTCGCCAATGAGCAAGACTTGACAAGCACGGCGACCGAAGGCGGAACATAGCGATGACGATGAAGTATCAGCATACACCACAAGAAGAAGCAGGACCACCCTACCTAAAGGACGTCCATTCAAGAGAAGAACTCCATTTATGAAAAATAAGGGCAAGAAGAACAGATAGCTAGCTAAGATCGATTGTATTTAAATTGTAGCCTTCATTTCTCAATTATTGTATTTCATGGGCACTTTAATTTTGAACTCATGAATGTTTTTAAATTTCATGGACACTCGATCTCGATCCCCCTCCATCTTGATCGCTATCCCACATCGCCAGATCCGGTCCCCCTCGTCGCCGACGACCCACCGCACCCTCCCCCGCTCCACCGGCCGCCGCCGCCGACCCCCCGCACCCTCCCCCGCTCCACCGCCGCCGACGACCCACTGCACCCTCCCCTCTCCACAGGCCGCAGCCGCCGACCCCTGCACCCTCCCCCGCTCCACCGCCACCGATGACCCACCGCACCATCCCCGCTCCCACCGCCGACAACCCACGCACCCACCCCGCTCCACCGGCTGCGCCGCCGACCCCGCACCCTCCCGCTCCATCGCCACCGACGACCATCTGCACCTCCCCGCTCCACCGGCCGCCGCCATGACCCCCGCACCCTTGCTCGTCTCGAGCTTGCGTTGGTTTTCCCCGAGAGGAGAGGATGATGCAACCTGATGGCGTAAGTATTTCCCTCAGTTTTGAGAACCAAGGTATCAATCCAAGAGGAGGTCACGCGCAAGTCCCTCGTACCTGCACAACACGATAGCAACTCGCAACCAACACTTAGGGGTTGTCAATCCCTTCACGGTCACTTACGAGTGAGATCGATAGAGATAATATTTTTGGTATTTTTGATAGATAGATGCAAAGTAAAAAGTAAAGGCAAAGCAAAAACAAAGCAAGTAAATAAAGTGATATAGATTGATATGATGAGAATAGACCGGGGCCATAGGTTTCACTAGTGGCTTCTCTCAAGAGCATAAGTATTCTCGATTGGGTGAACAAATTACTATTGAGCAATTGACAGAATTGAGCATAGTTATGAGTATATCTAGGCAATGATCATGTATATAGGCATCACGTCCGTGATAAGTAGATCAAACGATTACGCATCTACTACTATTACTCCACTCATCGACCGCTATCCGGCATGCATCTAGAGTATTAAGTTAAAAAGAGTAACGCCTTAAGCAAGATGACATGATGTAGAGGATAAATTCATGCAATATGATAAAAACCCCATCTTGTTATCCTCGATGGCAACAATACAATCGTGCCTTGCAACTTTTACATCATAGAGTAAGGACACCGCAAGATTGAACCCAAAGCCATGCACTTCTCCCATTGCAAGAACTACCAATCTAGTTGGCCAAACCAAGCGGATAATTGAAGAGACTTGCAAAGATAACTCAATCTTACACAAAAGAATTCAGAGAAGAATCAAATATTTTCCATAGATATTCTTGGATCATAAACCCACAATTCATCGGTCTCAACAAACACACATGAAAAGAAGATTACATCGAATAGATCTCCATGAGAGAGGGGAGAACATTGTATTGAGATCCAAAAGAGAGAAGAAGCCATCTAGCTACTAGCTATGGACCCGAAGGTCTCAAGTAAACTACTCACACTTCATCGGAGGGGCTATGGTGATGATGTAGAAGCCCTCCGTGGTGGATGCCCCCTCAACTGAGACTCGGGAACAGCCCCAAGATGGGATCTCGTGGATACAGAAGGTTGCGGCGGTGGAATTAGGTTTTTGGCTCCCCTTCTGATCATACGGGGATACATAGGTATATATAGGAGAAAGGAGTACGTCGGTGGAGCTCCAAGGGGCCCACGAGGTAGGGGGCTCGACCAGGGGGGCGCCCTCCACCCTCGTGACCTCCTCGGAAGCTTCTTGGAGTAGGGTCCAAGTCTCTTGGATCACATTCGGTGAGAAGATCATGTTCCCAAAGGTTTCATTCCGTTTGGACTCCGTTTGATATTCCGTTTCTTCGAAACACTGAAATAGGCAAAAAACAGCAATTCTGGGCTAGGCCTCCGGTTAATAGGTTAGTCCCAAAAATAATATAAAAGTGGAAAATAAAGCCCAATATAGTCCAAAACAGTAGATAAAGTAGCATGGAGCAATCAAAAATTATAGATACGTTGGAGACATATCAGGCATCCCCAAGCTTAATTCCTGCTCGTCCTCGAGTAGGTAAATGATAAAAAAAAGAATTTTTGATGCAGATTGATACTTTGGCATAGTTTCAATGTAAATCTTCTTAATCATGGTATGAATATTCAGATCTGAAAGATTCAAGATAAAAGTTTATATTGACATAAAAATAATAATACCTCAAGCATACTAATCAAAGCAATCATGTCTTCTCAAAATAACATGGCCAAAGAAAGTTCATCCCTACAAAATCATATAGTTAGGCTATGCTTCATTTTCGTCACACAAAGATGTTCCCAACTTCTATACCCCCGATGACAAGCCAAGCAATTGTTTCATACTCAAATAATCTCAAACTTTTTCAACCTTCACGCAATACATGAGCGCGAGCCATGGATATAGCACGAAGGGTGGAATAGAATATGATGATGCGGATTGTGTGGAGAAGACAAAAAGGGAGAAAGTCTCACATCAACGAGGCTAATCAATGAGCTATGGAGATGCCCATCGATTGATGTTAATGCAAGGAGTAGGGATTGCCATGCAACAAATGCACTAGAGCCATGAATGCTCAACAAAAGAAAACTAGTGGGTGTGCATCCAACTTGCTTGCTCATGAAGACCTAGGGCATTTGAGGAAGCCCATCGTAGGAATATACAAGCCAAGTTCTATAATGAAAAATTCCCACTAGTATAAACAAGACAACTTATGAGACTCTCTATATGAAAAACATGGTGCTACTTTGAAGCACAAATATATGAGAATCACTACATGAAGAACAAGGTGCTACTTTGAAGCACAAGTGTGGTAAAAGGATAGTAAAATTGCCCCTTCTCTCTTTTTCTCTCTCTTTTTTGGGCCTTCTCTTTTTTTTTCATTTGGCTTTTCTCTCTCTTTTTTTTCGCCCAGAGTCTCATCCCGACTTGTGGGGGAATCATAGTCTCCGTCATCCTTTTCCTCACTAGGGCAATGCTCTAATAATGATGATCATCACACTTTTATTACAACAACTTGATATTACAACTCGAAACTAGAACAAGATATGACTCTATATGAATGCCTCCGGCGGTGTAACGGGATGGTGCAATGAATCAAGAGTGACATGTATGAAAAATAATGCATGGTGGCTTTGCCACAAATACGATGTCAACTACAAGATCATGCAATGGCAATATGACAAAAGTAAAGTATGTCATGATGAACGGAACGGTGGAAAGTTGCATGGCAATATATCTCGGAATGGCTATGGAAATGCCATAATAGGTAGGTATGGTGGCTGTTTTGAGGAAGATATAAGGAGGTTTATGTGTGAAAGAGCGTATCATATCACGGGGTTTGGATGCACTGGCGAAGTTTGCACCAACTCTCAATGTGAGAAAGGGCAATGCACGGTACCGAAGAGGCTAGCAAATGCAGAAAGGTAAGAGTGCATATAATCCATGGACTCAACATTAGTCAAAAGAACTCATATACTTATTGCAAAAGTTTAGAAGTCATCAAAAATCAAGTACTACGCACAATGCTCCTAGGGGGATAGATTGGTAGGAAAAGACCATCGCTCGTCCCCGACCGCCACTCATAGGGATGCACAAGCCAGGTACACTTCATGCTTCAAATTTGTTACACAACTTTACCCATACGTGCATGCTACGGGACTTACAAACTTCAACACAAGTATTTCTCAAATTCACTACTACTCAACTAGCACGACTTTGATATTATTACCTCCATATCTCAAAACAATTATTAAGCATTAAATTTATCTTAGTATTCAATTCACTCAAAAGAAAGTTTCACATATCTTGAACACTAAGTATATTAACATTAAGCAAATTACCATGCCATTAATGACTCTCAAAATAATCTAAGTGAAGCATGAGAGATCAAGTTCCTTTAAAACAAATCCACCACCGTGCTCTAAAAGATCTAAGTGAAGCACTAGAGCAAAGACTATCACGCTCAAAAAGATATAAGTGAAGCACTATGAGCAAAACTATCAAGCTCAAAAGATATAAGTGAAGCACTATGAGCAAAACTATCAAGCTCAAAAGATATAAGTGAAGCACTATGAGCAAAACTATCAAGCTCAAAAGATATAAGTGAAGCACATAGAGTATTCTAACAAATTCCAAATCATGTATGGCTCTCTCAAAAGGTGTGTACAGCAAAGATGATTGTGGTAGACTAACAAGCAAAGACATCAGTAATGCAAGACGCTCCAAGCAAAACACATATCATGTTGGTGAATAAAAATATAGCTCCAAGTAAATTACCGATGGAAGTGGATTTAAAGAGGGATGCCTTCCGGGGCATCCCCAAGCTTTGACTTTTGGTTTCCTTGGATTATCTTGGGGTGCCATGGGCATCCCCAAGCTTAGGCTCTTGCCACTCCTTGTTCCATAATCCATCAAAAGAATTCACCCAAAACTTGAAACTTCACAACACAAAACTCAACAGAAATCTCGTGAGCTCCGTTAGAGAAAGAAAACAAAAGACTACTTCAAGGTACTGTAATGAACTCATTCTTTATTTATATTGGTGTTAAACCTACTGTATTCCAACTTCTCTATGGTTTATAAACTAATTTACTAGCCATAGATTCATCAAAATAAGCAAACAACACACGAAAAACAGAATCTGTCAAAAACAGAACAGTCTGTAGTAATCTGTAACTAACGCAAACTTCTGGAACTCTAAAAAATTCTACCAAAATAATAAGTCCTGGAATTTTTTTATTGATCAGAAGCAAAAAGAATCAACGCAAAAGCACTCTCCAGTAAACAATGTCAGCTATTCTCGTGAGCGCTAAAGTTTCTGTTTTTCAGCAGAATCAAATCAACTATCATCGTAGGTTATCCTATAGGTCCTACTTGGCACAAACACTAATTAAAACATGAAACCACATCCAAACAGAAGGGAGATGGATTATTTATTCCTAAACAGAAGCAAAAAATACAAAATAAAATTGGGTTGCCTCCCAACAAGCGCTATCGTTTAACGCCCCTAGCTATGCATAAAAGCAAGGATAGATCTAGGTGTTGCCATCTTTGGTAGGCAATTCTTCAATGAGGCATCTACCTCCCTTAGAATTTTCTTTCTTTCTAGAAATTATCAAACCTTTAGGCATAAGATCGAAAAATTCATTCGTAGAAAATGGTTCCTTAATGATAGTAAAAAGATCGGGATGAATACTTATAGATTTAAGATCCACAATTTCCTTACTAGACGATTCACCCTTATTTTTAGGAACATACATAAGCTTGGCAATTTTAGTAGGAGGACTAGGAGTATTATTTACGGAGGAAAAAGCGGTTCCCAAATTGGTAATGATACCCTCAAGTTTATCGATACGAGTAGAGTCTAGATTTATTTTTTCATTAACCATGGGTTCCTTCTCTTTAGTATTTTTCAAAGTCATTCCTACCTTAGATCCATATTGAGTAATTTGATTATGAATATTTTTATCTAGATTTTCAATGGATTCAATGGTAGCAACTTTTTTCAATAATTTCAAGCCTTTGCATAACATGCTCCAAAGTTAACATAGTTCCATTAACCAAAAGAGGAGGTGAGCCAAATAAATCTACTAAAGCATTATATGAATCAAAAGTATGGCTACCCAAGAAATTCCCTCCGGCAATGGTATGAAGGATATATCTATACCAAGGATTAGCACCTACATAAAAATTGCGAAGAAGAACTGAAGTGGATTGCTTCCTGGTTGATCTATTTTGAGCACTGCAAATTCTATACCAAGCATCTTTTAGATTTTCTCCCTCCCTTTGTTTAAAATTTAGCACTTCATTCTCGGGAGATAATGGAGAAGATAAAAGACTAGTCATGATGACAAGCAAGCAAACTAACACATGAGCAAACAAAAGGCAAAGGGAAAAAGAGGAGGAGATTGGGAAAGAGAGGGCGAATAAAACGGCAAGGGTGAAGTGGGAGAGAGGAAAACGAGAGGCAAATGGCAAATAATGTAATGGGAGAGATAGGGATTGTGATGGGTACTTGGTATTTTGACTTTTGCGTAAGCCTCCCCGGCAACGGCGCCAGAAATTCTTCTTGCTACGTCTTGAGCTTGCGTTGGTTTTCCCCGAAGAGGAGAGGATGATACAGACCAAGATGGCGTAAGTATTTCCCTCGTTTTTGAGAACCAAGGTATCAATCCAAGAGGAGGTCACGCAAGTCCCTCTTACTCGCACAACACGATAGCAACTCGCAACCAACGCTTAGGGGTTGTCAATCCTTCACGGTCACTTACGAGTGAGATCTAATAGAGATAATATTTTTGGTATTTTTGATAGATAGATGCAAAGTAAAAAGTAAAGGCAAAGTAAAAACAAAGCAAGTAAATAAAGTGATATAGATTGATATGATGAGAATAGACCGGGGCCATAGGTTTCACTAGTGGCTTCTCTCAAGAGCATAAGTATTCTACGGTGGGTGAACAAATTCTTGTTGAGCAATTGATGAGAATTGAGCATAGTTATGAGTATATCTAGGCAATGATCATGTATATAGGCATCACGTCCGTGACAAGTAGATCGAAACGATTACGCATCTACTACTATTACTCCACTCATCGACCGCTATCCGGCATGCATCTAGAGTATTAAGTTAAAAGCAGAGTAACGCCTTAAGCAAGATGACATGATGTAGAGGATAAATTCATGCAATATGATAAAAACCCCATCTTGTTATCCTCGATGGCAACAATACAATACGTGCCTTGCAACTCTTTACATCATCGAGTAAGGACACCGCAAGATTGAACCCAAAGCCATGCACTTCTCCCATTGCAAGAACTACCAATCTAGTTGGCCAAACCAAGCGGATAATTGAAGAGACTTGCAAAGATAACTCAATCATACATAAAAGAATTCAGAGAAGAATCAAATATTTTCCATAGATAATCTTGGATCATAAACCCACAATTCATCGGTCTCAACAAACACACCGCAAAAAGATTACATCGAATAGATCTCCACGAGAGAGGGGAGAACATTGTATTGAGATCCAAAAGAGAGAAGAAGCCATCTAGCTACTAGCTATGGACCCGAAGGTCTGAAGTAAACTACTCACACTTCATCGGAGGGCTATGGTGATGATGTAGAAGCCCTCCATGGTGGATGCCCCCCGTGAGCTCCTAACAGGCCCCAAGATGGGATCTCATGGATACAGAAGGTTGCGGCGGTGGAATTAGGTTTTTGGCTCCCCTTCTGATCATACGGGGATACATAGGTATATATAGGAGGAAGGAGTACGTCGGTGGAGCTTCTAGGGGCCCACGAGGTAGGGGCGCGCCAGGGGGGGGGTGCCCTCGACCCTCGTGACCTCCTCGGAAGCTTCTTGGAGTAGGGTCGAAGTCTCCTGGATCACGTTCGGTGAGAAGATCACGTTCCCGAAGGTTTCATTCCGTTTGGACTCCGTTTGATATTCAGTTTCTTCGAAACACTGAAATAGTCAAAAAACAACAATTCTGGGCTGGGCCTCCGGTTAATAGGTTAGTCCCAAAAGTAATATAAAAGTGGAAAATAAAGCCCAACATAGTCCAAAACAGTAGATAAAGTAGCATGAAGCAATCAAAAATTATAGATACATTGGAGACGTATCAACCCTCCCCCGCTCCACCGCCGCCGACGACCCACCGCACCCTCCCCCGCTCCACCGCCGCCGACGACCCACCGCACCCTCCCCGGCCCGCTCCACCGTCACAAATGAATGCAACTAAAATTGCAAAAAAAATTTGATTATATTTTCAAATAACAAATTTGATGTTATTTTCAAATAATAAATTTGATGATATTTTTTCATATTCTTAAATATTTTCAAACAAGAAATTTGATGATATTTTTAAAAAAATTATTACTATTTTTATAAAAAAATTATTACTGTTTCATATTCATTTTCTTAAAAATTATTAGATGCAACAAAAAAATTAATAATAATTACTTATGGCGCACCTCTGGCTGGTGCGCCATTACTATATATAAAAAAAGATCACTAATGGCGCACCTCCTAATGGTGCGCCATTGCTATATAAAAAAAGATAACTAATGGCGCACCGGTTGGGGGTGCACCATTGCTATCTAAAAAAACATACTAATGGCGCATCGCTGCGGGGTGCGCCATTAGTAAGCTAATTCCTTCCTCTTCCTCTCGCCAGATCCCCTTTGTCCAGAGCCCCTCGCCAGATCCACCCGCGCTGCCCCGACGCCGCCGCCCGACCCCCACGGACACCACCCCGCCGCCCGCGCCCCCCCGCAGCTCCCAGCCCGCCGCCCTCGTGCCCCGCGCCCCCCATCATTGTAGCTCCCCCCCGCCGCGCCCCCCGCCCCCGAGCCGGAGGAGGAGGACCAGGAGGAGGACCACGAGGAGCCCGTGTCATCTCTCCGCCGCTAGGACCAGGAGGACCAGGAGGATCTCGCCACCGCCCGCGTCGCCATCGTGCCTCCTCGCCGCTGCGAAGGTACAACCCTCGTCGCCCCCCTGCTCCCATCCTTGTATAGCACGAGCAGCCACCCGCACTTGTCGTGGCTCGCTGCTGCTTTCACCTGCAGCCGCCGCGCCACCACTGCCTTCCTCTCCGCCCGCGCCCGCTGAAACCGCTGCCGCTGCTTCTGTTAAACTACTGCCGCCGCTGGACTCTGCCCCCCACCCCGTGCAAGCCCCATCGTGGCCAGGCTGCTCCCTCCCGCGCCGCTGCCGCCGCTCGCCGAACGGCTCCCTCGCGCGTGCGGCAGGCATGCGCACACTCGGCATAGGCCTTTATCTAGGTCTTCCTTTTATTCTTCAGTGATTATCTAGTTTTGTTCTAGATAACAATTAAATGTGGCTGATTATCCTCTCGATTCGGTCACTTGCTCGTTTCAGTTTAATGATTGCATTATAGTCCACTTTTTCAGTAAAATGTTCTGTTGCAATTCATTCCATTAGTTTGGTGCTGAAATGATCTGTCGTAATTCCTTCTTTCTGTTGCATTGTTTGGAATTGTATCTCACTTAGCTGCTAAACTCTCTGGAATTAATGCTTCATATGATGTTCAATTTTTGCATAAGTTGAAGAAACAATAGTTCTACTGACAAGCAGAAGAAAGGATTGGGCTCTGGTCCAAATGATGTTTAGTATGAATTTAACTAAACAGGAATTTAACATGAATTCAATTAACAAGTTTTTTTATAGTAGTCCAGCAATATTCCAGCAGACTATCCAGCAATATTCTAGCAATATTCCAGCAAACTATTCCAGTAATATGCTGGTTGCTGCTTGCTTGCTTCGTGTATCATGTGCTGCTGAAGATGAGTAGTTGTAGGAAGATGATGCATAGTAGTTTTATGTTGTTGTAGTAGTTGTAGGATGTTATTGTAGTTGAAGTTGCAGGAGTAGATAATGGAGTACTGCCAATTTACTGTTAGTAAAGATGTTGAGCACACAACTGTTGTTTACTCTAGTCATAGGAGTAGTAGTGGTGGCCATCTAGTTGGACTACTACTGCTAGGACTTGCTCCAGATTTTAGGATTTCTTTTCTTTTAGGATTTATTTTCTTCCAGGACTATATTGTTGTAGTATGTGTGGTGCCATGAAGTACTCCATTTTAGACACAAAGCACTGTGTTGTGGAGTACCCCAACCAATTGAGTGGAATATTTCCAGTAGTTAGAATACTTCCATTAGGGCATCTCCATTGCATAGCTGCTTATGTAGGCGCTTAAGGCTTAAAAATAAAACTTTGTCCGCCCTGCATACTTCCATTAGGGCATCTCCATTGCATACTTTGTCTTGCTGATTAGACTACCAAATACTAAAATCTAAGTCAAATCATTTGCTTACATCTCCCAAGTTACAGGACTTCTGAAGTTATTTCACTTGTTGACGAGAAAGAAAACAGAGTTAAACTGCTGATTGTCAAGGTAGTGGTCAATACTACATGCTTGTTCTTGTTTAATATTGGTTGATTTCTCGAATATGTTCTATGCATGTCTTGTTTTCTGGTCTGATAATGCTTACCTAAGGTTTTTATTATTTTGCTGTTGTGATTGTTTTTTGAGCTCTTTCTTTTTCATTTCCTACTATCCTTACCCTAATTATCTTAAATTGTTATGTTGTGTGTAACAGGATTAGATCTTGGATTTGCTAGTGGACTTTGGGAGTTTCTTAGCCAGCTTGGTGACTCCATATTTTTCACTATTTCAGCAAGTCTTTTGTAAGCATTAAACTTTCAGCACTACATTTTTATCTTATGTGTACATCTGTTTGCTTCCGATTGCTATATATGTATTGTTGTTACTAAAAATGATGAAGCTCTCACAATTGCTATGCATATATATGTGTATGATGATCCTCCTTTCCTAAAAGTGAGATTGCCATATGTAGTTCAGAACTGACCTAGCTAAGGTTGTTTTCCTCTTGAATGATGATATTATTATGATGATATTTTCCTCTTGATTATAATTTGTACTGTGTACTAGCACTGTGTCATATTCTTCCATTACAAGTAGTACAAGGCTAGTACTAGTAGTGCTACTCTCTTACTGCCAGTGACAGTCTATCGAGGTCATTAACTCCAACTCAAGTGGGCATCATTCTCTGCAGTAGTATAGCACTTGCTGTAGTATGGATTGCAGTAGTATGGCACTTGCAGTAGTGGTGCCTACGCAAGATACAATTCAGATTTGATTAGTTCCGTAAATTTGTATGACCATATATTTGTATAGTTTCAGAGATTTGTATGACCAAAGATACAGTTCAGATTTGATTAGTTCCATAAATTTGTATGACCAAATATATATTTTAGATTTGTATAGTTTCAGAGATTTGTATGACCAAAGATACAGTTCCAATTTGAATTGTTTCAGAAATTTGTATGACCAGAGATATAGTTCAGATTTGAATTGTTTCAGAAATTGGTATGACCAAAGATGCTGTTGTATATAAATGGGCTATTGTAGAACTGTTCTTCATCTTTACATTGTTGTTGTATAGAAATATGCTGAATTTTCTGCTCTGATTGTTGCTCAAAGAAATTTAGCAAAAAAATGGGGTCCTGGGAGACGCCGCTGCTGCTTGAGGCCCTTGAGAGGCCCTTCATGTCGTGATGATTTTGCAGGTGCCCCGAGAGGCCCTTGAGTTTGCCGGAATGTCGATTAACTTCCGTTCCGGCAGATTCGGGTACACCATATGTCCTATTTTCAGCAAAGGTCATGCTGAAATTTCCCGTGAATTTTAGCATGACTTTGCTAAAAATCGGACATATGGGGTACTTGCTACTAATGCATGGGTCGGGGTATCTTAGTACTTAATTAAATAGGATCAACTGCCCCTTTATTCTTGCTGCATTAAACCATAGGTGGCAATAGAGCCAAGTTATTAGGCCCAACTTAGAATTCTCCTTAGCATCGATAAACCCTAGATGATAAACCCAACATAGGTGGCAATAGAGCCAAGTGATTAGTGCCAAGTGATTAGGCCCAACCTAGGGTGCCTCGGCATCAATAAACCCTAAATGATGAAAACTTAACTTAGCATTTAGGGTGCCTCGGCGTCGACAAACCCTAAATGATGAAACCTTGGCTTTTAGGGTTCCTCGATGTTGATGAGAACCTAAATGATGTACGCTTAGTCTTTTAGGGTGCCTCGGCGTCGACAAACCCTAAATGATAAAAGCTTAGCTTTTAGGATGCCTCGGTGTCGACAAACCCTAAATGATGAGACCATGATCTTGTTCCTTGACAATAACCAACTTTTTGACCAAACTTTTTTCCTATTTAGAGCGGAACATGGCCCACAACGATGAGGCCAGCGGTTCGGGCGGCAAGAAATTCTAGGAGCTGTCCCAGGAGTTGGAGGAAGAACCTCAGCGCTATGAGGACGTTGCAGAAAACACCGATCCTGACTACACAACCCCTAGTGGCGTCGGGGATGACACCACTGATGGTGCCACCGAGGATGCCACCACTGATGATGGCGGCGCACGCACAGATGGCAGCCAACTGAAGAGGCAACGGAAGGACCGGCGCCTGAACGTGCTCGGCACCGTCAAGGAGGAATTTACTGAAGTGAACTCCGACGAGCATCCAACGGCGCCCAAAGAAGTAGTCAGGGGGTACTCGGTTTAGCTCGGGTGCATTCTCTGGAGCACCGTCTCGATCAACACCGAGAACCTAAGGTAGAAGGACCGAGGGAATTTGCGCAGCCTCCTCTTCAGAAGCTTCACGAACGATACAAGTTCCCCGCTGAATTTGCAAACACACGCCTCTCAGGGAACAAAGTGAACAGTGCCGCCCTCGCGAGGATGAGCACGGCCCTGTCTACTTGGAGAAGCATGGTGAAGGCAATGACTGAAAAAGGTGATAGTTATGAGAAGATCAAGGCGAAATATCCTTTGATGAGCGAAGATGACTACAAGGAGTTCAAGATCAAGTGCGAGAGCAGCACAACCTCTGAATCAAGTCAGTGGGGGAAAGAAATGCGGCAGTTGAACTTAGGGTCCACCAACTCGGTCCCGGCGGTTACAGAGTGGCGGAGCCTATATGGGACAAGGAGGACGCGGAGCGTGCCGAGCAAGGCCTACCGCCCCACTTCAAGAAATACCGTGACAAGCAGACCGGGAACTTTCTCAGGGCCCGGTACAAGGAGGACCCGGTAACAAAGGAGCTTACCACGGATCCGAAGACCAGGGCGCTCGAGCTTGTTCTGGTAAGGAATACACCCCCGCGTAGTTAGCTCCATATGGTTGCATTCTAATTAATCCCCAATATTTCTAAATGGTTCATGTTCCTTCCGCAGGACACTGAAAGCAATAGCGCGGGGTCGTCTCAGAGCTCCCCTTTCGACACCCCTTTAAATAGGGCGTTGAACGTAATGAAAAACAAGGATAAGCTCGAAGTTTATCGTCACCTGGTCGTGTGGCCGGCAATGGCTTGTCCACAAAATGGTCATCATACTATACCGCTGGTGGGCGAAAGGAGAAAAAGACCAGCTCAGAAAGCCAGTCGCGCGAGGTTGAAGCACTCAAGGCACAAGTGGCGCGGATTCCGGAGATTGTCCAAGAGCAAGTGCAACAACAACTAGGAACGACGCTCACCGCCATGGTGCCTACGTTGATTCATGGGCTGACGCCGTGGATTGCGGGCAGCCAACAGGGGCCTCCCCCGGTTCCCAGCTTCACGGCCAGCAACTCGCACAACACATAGGTGGCGCCATTGGTGTCTCCGGTGGCGCCATTGGTGTCTCCAGCGGAGGCAGTATTCGTGTCTCCGGCGCCGGCACGGGCATTGGAGCTTAATGCACCCGGGTGTACGCCGGCCGGCACCTTGCCAGCAAGCGGCCCCTCTGTTAGTTGCACGCCCGCCGTTGGCAGTGCCTTGACATTAGCCGAGCTCGATGGCATCACGGTAACTAAGCCTCTCGACCGATGACTTCATCTCCTTGCCTTTGACTGGGTATCCCTGACGCCCTACATGTTTTCGCAGGGCGCCGCCGACGTTCCTTGCACTCTCCCGCACTTCGTGGGCGGCGAGTTGGTCGATGTCGCCAAGGGAAGAATCTTTCAATCGGGCAACCCCGTGTTCCACGGTAATCCGATGCCACCCACCTTGTATAGGGTTGAACTGGTTCGGGTGTTGCCAGGCTGCGATGAGCTGTTACCTCCAATTTGACCCGCTGGGGCCGATGAAGAAGATGAGATGACCCTCAGTGCCTGCGTAAGCTGGCCCATGCTTTGGCCGAAGAGCCAAATTTGTTTGGGGGCCGGGGACACCACCCCACAGACAAGACCGCCAGTCATGCCGGCGCCAAGCCATGGCAAGAACGCCGCAACGCTACCGGACATGCCAGACATCCCTATGGCACAGGATCCGGACATGCATATGACACAGGATCCGGACGGTGACGACAGCGACGACGGTACATTTACCAATGTCGATAAGTTCTTTGCGGAACATGGGTACGCTGACGAGTTCTGCGGGCCTCCTTCTCAAGAACCCAACCAAGACGACCACGATCTAGCTGGTACGACGGAGAAATCCAATTGCAACAGGCGTCGTCTGGCGTTCTGTTCTCAGGAGACACCTCCAGCTCCAGCCTTCACCGAGCCTCAGATAGCTGAGGTGCGAAATATTATCAGCCCCAACACGCTCAAGAAGGCGGTCTGTGAGAAGAACTCAGTCCCATTACAGCAGATCAAGAAGAAGGGACGGAAATGAAAGACTAACAAGGGCACCGGTGCGAGCCAGCCGGCACCGAGTACGATCTGTGCTCAGGACGGGCCACCTTCACCTAAGGATATCTCGAGGAGGGTGCATGTGGCGGGTAGGGCGATGCTACCAACAAATATGCTCAATGCTGCAACCGGTGCTATGCGGAGTCTACATGACAGTGTTCTTTCTTTGGAGAAGCGGCGTCTCTCCCAGAATGATGTGGCATACCCGATTTTCGTGGCCAAGGTGCCAAAGGGCAAGGGCTTTGTGGATGGCGCCATCGAGGGTGCGATCGTCCTGTGGTTTGATGACATCTTTGTTATGTTTAACCTTCATCCGCTGCACTACACCTTCGTTCGGCTATTTTCGCTGAGTATGGAGATGCGGATCATTCGAGACAAGACCCCGGACATCGTGATAGTCGACCCCTTCTACATGCGTGCCAAGATCTTGGGCAACGCTGGGGACTGGCAAGTCGCGAGTTCACACCTCAAAGGCATCATTCTGGCAAACCCAGATAAGGATAACTTCCTTGTGCCTTACTTTCCTGAGTAAGTCATCCCTCACCACCCGTAACATATGATTTCTTATATTTCGATCATTCTTTTTTTTCTAACATTCCGTGTTCTGTGCAGTGACACACATTGCACACTCATCCTCTTAAGCCCGAAATATTCCACGGCCACGTATTTCGACCCGGACCATGACTCCAAGATAGACTACACAAATATCAAGAAAGTTCTTGATGATGCTCTCCCCGGCTATGCCAAATCTGGAGGCACCTTTAAGAAGCTAGTTGGTAGGTACGGTAGGCACGTGTTCACCCACAATACGATGTTCCCCTGCGTCAAGCAGCCGCCTGGCGGTCGGAAGGATGCCTACTACACCCTCCATCACATGCGGGCAATCGTACGGGACCATAATCACTTTCTGCTACCAAATAATGTCAAAGATTGGGCCGCAAGCTTGGCAGCAATCCAGGACGCGGACCTCCGACAAGAATTCTTTCGCATCCAGTCGGAGTTTGCAGAAATCATCCATCAAGATGTCCTTCGTACCTTGGGGCAGTTCTACCTCAGATATCAACCGTCCAACAGTGAGATAGACACAACGCTACAAATGCAGGCTGACAACGCCCGCGACTTCATGACCATCATGAAAGATGGCGACTCCATCCACGCTCCGGTCCCATGAGTCAAGTCGAAAGTAGTGATGCTATTTGTAGTTCTGAAACATCGATTAGCTCATGTTGTAATTAAACTTTAATGAACTTGTATGTCTCTTTGGTTTGGACAGTCGTTCAACTTAGATGTAATCGATGCTATTTATTAGTAGGACCATGAATCATGTTATTAATGTCTTGCTTTTCTCTTCCGATCCTTTTGTTGCATACTTATATATTGCTTATGTATTGTATGTTGTTTGGCTTGTGCATAGAGATGCCATCGTATGTCGTGTACAAGGGCAAGGTTCCCGGAGTCTACGACGATTGGGAGGAGTGTTGGAGACAGGTTCACCATTTCAGCGGTAACAGTTACAAAGGGTACACCACTAGGGTGGAGGCGGAATCTAGATACGCCCGCTATCTAGCGGGAGAGAGGAGGGAGCATTGGAGGAACCGGATGAAGACAAGTTTCATCGCGATGATGCTCATCGTGATGACCGCAACTCTCTGTTGGAAATATGCCCTAGAGGCAATAATAAAATGATTATTATTATATTTCCTTGTTCATGATAATTGTCTATTATTCATGCTATAATTGTGTTATCCGGAAATCATAATACATGTGTGAATACATAGACCATAACATGTCCCTAGTGAGCCTCTAGTTGACTAGCTCGTTGATCAACAGATAGTCATGGTTTCCTGACTATGGACATTGGTTGTCATTGATAACGGGATCACATCATTAGGAGAATGATGTGATGGACAAGACCCAATCCTAAGCATAGCACAAGATCGTGTAGTTCGTTTGCTAGAGCTTTTCCAATGCCAAGTATCATTTCCTTAGACCATGAGATTGTGTAACTCCCGGATGCCGTAGGAGTGCTTTGGGTATACCAAACGTCACAACGAATCGGGTGACTATAAAGGTATACTATGGTATCCCGAAAGTATCTGTTGGGTTGACACGGATCGAGACCGGATTTGTCACTCAGTATGACGGAGAGGTATCTCTGGGCCCACTCGGTAATGCATCATCATAATGAGCTCAATGTGACCAAGTGTTTGGTCACGGGATCATGCATTACGGTACGAGTAAAGTGACTTGCCGGTAACGAGATTGAACAAGGTATTGGAATATCGACGATCGAATCTCTGGCAAGTAACGTACCGATTGACAAAGGGAATTATATACGGGATTACTTGAATCCTCGACATCGTGGTTCATTTGATGAGATCATCGTGGAACATGTGGGAGCCAACATGGGTATCCAGATCCCGCTGTTGGTTATTGGCCAGAGAGCTGTCTCGGTCATGTCTACGTGATTCCCGAACACGCAGGGTCTACACACTTAAGGTTCGGTGACGCTAGGGTTGTAGAGATATTAGTATGCGGTAACCCGAAAGTTGTTCGGAGTCCCGGATGAGATCCCGGACGTCACGAGGAGTTCCAGAATGGTCCGGAGGTGAAGATTTGTATATAGGAAGTCCAGTTTCGGCCACCGGGAAAGTTTCGGGGTTCACCGGTATTGTACCGGGACCACCGGAAGGGTCCCGGGGGTCCATCGGGTGGAGCCACCTATCCCAGAGGGCCCCATGGGCTAAAGTGGGAAGGGAACCAGCCCCTGGTGGGCTGGTGCGCCCCCTTTGGGCCTCTCTTGCGCCTAGGGTTGGAAACCCTAGGGGTGGTGGGCGCCCCACTTGGTTTGGGGGGCAAGTCCCCCCCTTGGCCGCCGCCCCCCCTTTGAGATTCAATCTCTAAGGGGCCGGTGCCCCCCCGGGCCCCTATATAAAGAGGGGGGAGGGAGGGCTGTGCACCCCTGCTCCTGGCGCCTCCCTCTCCCTCCGTAACACCTCTCCCTCTCGCTGAGCTTGGCGAAGCCCTGCCGAGATCACCGCTACTTCCACCACCACGCTGTTGTGCTGCTGGATCTCCATCAACCTCTACCTCCCCCTTGCTGGATCAGGAAGGAGGAGGCGTATTCCCCAACCGTACGTGTGTTGAACGCGGAGGTGCCGTCCGTTCGGCTCTAGGATCATAAGTGATTTGGATCACGACGAGTATGACTCCATCAACCCCGTTCTCTTGAACGCTTCCGCTCGTGATCTACAAGGGTATGTAGATGCACTCCTCTCTCTCGTTTCTAGATGACTTCATAGATTGATCTTGGTGATGCATAGAAAATTTTTATTTTCTTCTACGTTCTCCAACAGTGGCATCATGAGCTAGGTCTATGCGTAGTTTCTATGCATGAGTAGAACACAATCTTGTTGTGGGCGTAGATGTTGTCAATTTTCTTGCCACTACTAGTCTTATCTTGTTTCGGCGGCATCGTGGGATGAAGCGGCCCAGACCAACCTTACACGTACGCTTACGTGAGACAGGTTCCACCGACTGACATGCACTAGTTGCATAAGGTGGCTAGCGGGTGTCTGTCTCTCCCACTTTAGTCGGATCGGATTCGATGAGAAGGGTCCTTATGAAGGGTAAATACAAATTGGCATATCACGTTGTGGTTTTACGTAGGTAAGAAACGTTCTTGCTAGAACCCTATTGCAGCCACGTAAAAACATGCAACAACAATTAGAGGACGTCTAACTTGTTTTTGCAGCATATGCCTTGTGATGTGATATGGCCAAAAAGGTTGTGATGAATGATATATATGTGATGTATGAGATTGATCATGTTCTTGTAATAGGAATCACGACTTGCATGTCGATGAGTATGACAACCGGCAGGAGCCATAGGAGTTGTCTTAATTATTGTATGACCTGCGTGTCAATGAATAAACGCCTTGTAATTACTTTACTTTATTGCTAAACCGTTAGCCATAGTAGTAGAAGTAATAGTTAGCGAACAACTTCATGGAGACACGATGATGGAGATCATGATGATGGAGATCATGGTGTCATGCCGGTGACGAAGATGATCGTGGCGTCCCGAAGATGGAGAACAAAGGAGCAATATGATATTGTCCATATCATGTCACTATTTGATTGCATGTGATGTTTATCATGTTTTTTGCCTCTTATTTGCTTAGAATGATGGTAGTAAATAAGATGATCCCTCACAATAATTTCAAGAAAGTGTTCCCCCTAACTGTGCGCCATTGCGAAAGTTCGTTGTTTCAAAGCACCACGTGATGATCGGGTGTGATAGATTCCAACGTCCACATACAACGGGTGTAAGACAGATTTACACATGCAAAACACTTAGGTTGACTTGACGAGCCTAGTATGTACAGACATGGCCTCGGAACATAAGAGACCGAAAGGTCGAACATGAGTCGTATGGAAGATACGATCAACATGGAGATGTTCACCGATGATGACTAGTCCATCTCACGTGATGATCGGACACGGTCTAGTTGAGTCGGATCATGTATCACTTAGATGACTAGAGGGATGTATAATCTGAGTGGGAGTTCATTAAATAATTTGATTAGATGAACTTAATTATCATGAACTTAGTCTAAAAACCTTTGCAAAATGTCTTGTAGATCAAATGGCCCACGCTCATGTCAACCTCAACATCAACGCGTTCCTAGAGAAAACCAAGCTAAAAGATGATGACAACAACTATACGGACTGGGTCCGGAACCTTAGGATCATCCTCATAGCTGCCAAGAAAGCATATGTCCTAGAAGCACCACTAGGTGAAGCACCCATCCCAGAGAACCAAGACGTTATGAATGCTTGGCAGTCGCGTGTTGATGATTACTCCCTCGCTCAGTGCAACATGCTTTACAGCTTAAAACCGGGGCTCCAAAAGCGTTTTGAGCAACCAGAGCATATGAGATGTTCGAAGAGCTGAAAGTGGTTTTCCAAGCTCATGCCTAGGTCGAGAGATATGAAGTCTCCGACAAGTTCTACAGATTGTAAGATGGAGGAAATAGTTACGTCGGTGAGCACATACTCAAAATGTGCGGGTTGCACAACCGCTTGTCCCAGTGGACATTAACCTCCGGACGAGGTGGTCATTGACAGAATCCTTGATCGCTCCCACCTAGCTACAAGAGCTTTGTGATGAACTACAATATGCGCGGGGATGGTGAAAACTATTCCTGAAGAATTTTCAATGCTGAAATCAGCGGAGGTGGAAATCAAAAAGGAACATCAAGTGTTGATGGTCAATAAAACCACTAGTTTCAAGAAAGGCAAGGCAAAGAAGAACTTCAAGAAGGACGGCAAGGGAGTTGCCGCGCCCGGTAAGCCAGTTGCCGGGAAGAAGCCAAAGAATGGACCCTAACCTGAGACTGGGTGCTTTTATTGCAAGGAAAGGGGACACTGGAAGCGAAACTGCCCCAAATACTTGGCGGACAAGAAGGCCGGCAACACTAAAGGTATATGTGATATACATGTAATTGATGTGTACCTTACCAGTACTCGTAGTAGCTCCTGGGTATTTGATACCGGTGCGGTTGCTCATATTTGTAACTCAAAACAGGAGCTGCGGAATAAGCGGAGACTGGCAAAGGACGAGGTGACGATGCGCGTCGGGAATGGTTCCAAGGTCGATGTGATCGCCGTTGGCACGCTACCTCTACATTTACCTACGGGATTAGATTTAAACCTCAATAATTGTTATTTAGTGCCAGCTTTGAGCATGAACATTGTATCTGGATCTCGTTTAATACGAGATGGCTACTCATTTAAATCCGAGAATAATGGTTGTTCTATTTATATGAGAGATATGTTTTATGGTCATGCCCCGCTGGTCAATGGTTTATTCTTAATGAATCTCAAACGTGATGTTACACATATTCATAGTGTGAATACCAAAAGATGTAAGATTGGTAATGATAGTCCCACATATCTGTGGCACTGCCGCCTTGGTCACATTGGTGTCAAACGCATGAAGAAGCTCCATACAGATGGACTTTTGGAGTCCCTATATTTCGAATCATTTGACACGTGCGAACCATGCCTCATGGGTAAAATGACCAAGACTCCGTTCTCTGGAACAATGGAGCGAGCAACTTGGAAATCATACATACTGATGTGTGCGGTCCAATGAGCGTTGAGGCTCGCGGTGGCTATCGTTATGTTCTCACTCTCACTGATGACTTAAGTAGATATGGGTATGTCTACTTGATGAAACACAAGTCTGAGACCTTTGAAAAGTTCAAGGAATTTCAGAATGAGGTAGAGAATCAATGTGACCGAAAAATAAAGTTCTTACGATGAGATCATGGAGGAGAATATTTAAGTCATGAATTTGGTACGCACTTAAGGAAATGTGGAATCGTTTCACAACTCACGCCGCCTGGAGCACCTCAGCATAATGGCGTGTCCGAGCGTCGTAATCGCACACTATTGGATATGGTGCCATCTATGATGTCACTCACCAATTTACCACTATCATTTTGGGGATACGCTCTAGAGACAGCTACATTCACTTTAAATAGGGCACCGTCTAAATCCGTTGAGACGACACCGTATGAATTATGGTTTGGGAAGAAACCTAAGCTGTCGTTTCTAAAAGTTTGGGGATGCGATGCTTATGTCAAGAAACTTCAACCTGAAAAGCTGGAACCCAAGTCGGAAAAATGCGTCTTCATAGGATACCCTAAGGAAACAATTGGGTATACCTTCTACCTCAGATCCGAAGGCAAGATCTTTGTTGCCAAGAACGGGTCCTTTCAGGAGAAAGAGTTTCTCTTGAAAGAAGTAAGTGGGAGGAAAGTGGAACTTGATGAAGTACTACCTCTTGAACCGGTAAGTAGCGCAGCTCAGGAAGATGTTCCCGTGGTGCCTGCACCGACTAGAGTGGAAATTAATGATGATGATCAAGGTACTTCGGATCAAGTTACTCTTGAACCGTGAGGTCCACGAGGACACGCTCCACACCAGAGTGGTATGGCAACCCTGTCCGGAAATCATGTTGTTAGACAACGGTGAACCTTGAACTATGAAGAAGCAATGGCGGGCCCAGATTCCAACAAATGGCTTGAAGCCATGCAATCCGAGATAGGATCCATGTATGAAAACAAAGTGTGGACTTTGACAGACTTGCCCGATGATCGACGAGCGATAGAAAACAAATGGATCTTTAAGAAGAAGATGGACGCGGATGGTAATGTTACCATCTATAAAGCTCAACTTGTCGCTAAGGGTTATCGACAAGTTCAAGGGGTTGACTACGATGAGACTTTCTCTCCCGTAGCGAAGCTGAAGTCCGTCCGAATCATGTTAGCAATTGCCGCATACTATGATTATGAGATATGGCAAATGGACGTCAAAACGGCATTCCTTAACGGCTATCTTAAGGAAGAACTGTATATGATGCAACCGGAAGGTTTTGTCGATCCTGAGAATGCTAACAAGGTATGCAAACTCCAGCGATCCATTTATGGGCTGGTGCAAGCATCTCGGAGTTGGAACATTCGCTTTGATGAGATGATCAAAGCGTTTTGGTTTATGCAGACTTATGGAGAAGCCTGCATTTACAAGAAAGTGAGTGGGAGCTCTGTAGCATTTCTCATATTATATGTAGATGACATACTTTTGATGGGAAATTATATAGAACTTTTGGACAACATTAAGGCCAACTTGAATAAGTGTTTTTCAATGAAGGACCTTCGAGAAGCTGCTTACATATTAGGCATCAAGATCTATAGGGATAGATCGAGACGCCTCATAGGTCTTTCACAAAGCACATACCTTGATAAGATATTGAAGAAGTTCAATATGGATCAGTCCAAGAAGGGTTCTTGCACGTGTTGCAAGGTGTGAAATTGAGCTCACTCAATGCCCGACCACTGCAGAAGATAGAGAAAAGATGAGTGTCATCCCTATGCCTCGCTATAGGGTCTATTATGTATGCCATGTTTGTGTACTGGACTGATGTAAACCTTGCCGTAAGTTTGGTAGGAAGGTACCAAAGTAATCCCGACATGGAACACTGGACATCGGTCAAGAATATCCTGAAGTACCTAAAAAGGACTAAGGATATGTTTCTCGTTTATGGAGGTGACTAAGAGCTCGTCATAAAGGGTTACGTTGATGCTAGCTTCAACACAGATCTGGATGACTCTAAGTCACAAACCGGATACGTGTATATTTTGAATGGAGGGGCAGTAAGCTGGTGCGGTTGCAAGCAAAGCGTCATGGCGGGATCTACATGTGAAGCGGAGTACATGGCAGCCCCGGAGGGAGCGCATGAAGCAATCTGGATGAAGGAGTTCATCACCGACCTAGGAGTCATACCCAATGCATCGGGGCCGATCACTCTCTTCTGTGACAACACTAGAGCTATTGCACTTGCCAAGGAGCCCAGGTTTCACAAGAAGACCAAGCACATCAAGCGTCACTTCAACTCCATTCGTGAAAATGTTCAAGATGGAGGCATAGATATTTGCAAAGTGCATACGGAGCTGAATGTCGCAGATCCGTTGACTAAACCTCTTCCGCGAGCAAAACATGATCAACACCAGAACTCTATGGGCGTTCGATTCATCACAATGTAACTAGATTATTGACTCTAGTGCAAGTGGGAGACTGTTGGAAATATGCCCTAGAGGCAATAATAAAATGATTATTATTATATTTCCTTGTTCATGATAATTCTCTATTATTCATGCTATAATTGTGTTATCCGGAAATCATAATACATGTGTGAATACATAGACCATAACATGTCCCTAGTGAGCCTCTAGTTGACTAGCTCGTTGATCAACAGATAGTCATGGTTTCCTGACTATGGACATTGGATGTCATTGATAACGGGATCACATCATTAGGAGAATGATGTGATGGACAAGACCCAATCCTAAGCATAGCACAAGATCATGTAGTTCGTTTGCTAGAGCTTTTCCAATGTCAAGTATCATTTCCTTAGACCATGAGATCGTGTAACTCCCGGATGCCGTAGGAGTGCTTTGGGTGTACCAAACGTCACAACATAGTTGGGTGACTATAAAGGTATACTACAGGTATCCCCGAAAGTATCTGTTGGGTTGACACGGATTGAGACTGGGATTTGTCACTCCATATGACGGAGAGGTATCTCTGGGCCCACTTGGTAATGCATCATCATAATGAGCTCAGTGTGACCAAGTGTTTGGTCACGGGATCATGCATTACGGTACAAGTAATGTGACTTGCCGGTAACGAGATTGAACGAGGTATTGGAATACCGACGATCGAATCTCGGGCAATTAACGTACCGATTGACAAAGGGAATTTTATATGGGATTACTTGAATCCTCGACATCGTGGTTCATTCGATGAGATCATTGTGGAACATGTGGGAGCCAACATGGGTATCCAGATCCCGCTGTTGGTTATTGGCTGGAGAGCTGTCTCGGTCAGGTTTGCGTGATTCCCAAACCCGTAGGGTCTACACACTTAAGGTTCGGTGACGCTAGGGTTGTAGATATATTAGTATGCGGTAACCCGAAAGTTGTTCGGAGTCCCGGATGAGATCCCAGACGTCACGAGGAGTTCCGGAATGGTCCGGAGGTGAAGATTTGTATATTGGAAGTCCAGTTTCGGCCACTGGGAAAGTTTCGGGGTTCACCAATATTGTAGCGGGACCATCGGAAGGGTCCCGGGGGTCCATCGGGTGGGGCCACCTATCCCGGAGGGCCCCATGCACTGAAGTGGGATGGGAACCAGCCCCTGGTGGGCTGGTGCACCTCCTTTGGGCCTCCCCCGCGCCTAGGGTTGGAAACCCTAGGGGTGGGGGGCGCCCCACTTGGCTTGGGGGGCAAGTCCCCCCTGGCCGCCGCCCCCCTTTGAGATTCAATCTCTAGGGGGCCGGTGCCCCCAGGGCCCCTATTTAAAGAGGGGGGAGGGAGGATTGCGCACCGCTACTCCTGGCGCCTCCCTCTCCCTCCGTAACACCTCTCCCTCTCGCTGAGCTTGGCGAAGCCCTGCCGAGATCGCCGCTACTTCCACCACCACGCCGTCGTGCTGCTGGATCTCCATCAACCTCCCCCTCCCCCTTGCTGGATCAAGAAGGAGGAGACGTCTTCCCCAACCGTACGTGTGTTGAACGCGGAGGTTTCGTCCGTTCGGCGCTAGGATTATCGGCGATTTGGATCACGACGAGTACGACTCCATCAACCCCGTTCTCTTGAACGCTTCCGCTCGTGATCTACAAGGGTATGTGGATGCACTCCTCTCTCTCGTTGCTAGATGACTCCATAGATTGATCTTGGTGATGCGTAGAATTTTTTTATTTTTTGCTACGTTCTCCAACACTCTCTTCTATGTGATGGTAGTTTAGATGATCGATATCGACTTGTAATGTGAAGACAAACTCGCTACTCGCGGTCTCCGAGACTTGTAATGTTCTGTATTTGTTCGGTCTTTTGAATTCGGAGACTAATTTGATGAATTGTATTCGGAGACTAATCTTCTATTGTATTCGATGAATCTGCTGTTGTTGTGTGGTGATGTCTATATTCTGTCCAATAATACATTTTATAACCTGTGCAAAAATCAGAAAAGTAAAAAAACCTAATATTCATACTAATGGTGCATCACCACAAAGTGCGCCATTAGTATGCCTAAGGATACCAATGGCGCATCACCCTAGAGTGCGCCATTAGTATGCCAAAGGATACTAATGGCGCATCATACCACAGTACGCCATTAGTATGCCAAAGCACCTGGGTAAATATGGCCCCCCGGGAGGCATACTAATCGCGCACCATGGGCTATACTAATGGCGCACCTGTGGTGCGCCATTAGTATACCAGATACTAATGTCACACCACAGGTGCGCCATTAGTAAAAATACTAGTGGCGTGGTACTAGTGGCGCACCAGTAGTGCGCCATTAGTAGGCAAAACTAGTGCGCCACTAGTAGCCCTTTTCCTAGTAGTGGGAGTTGTCTCCGGAACTGTCCGACGTGCACAACGTGTTCCACGTTTCACAACTACGACGGTGCATCTCACCACCCGAGAAAAAGACTGATTTGGCAGAGATAGAGGTGGCAAAGGATTTGACCTACGAAGAGAGGCCAGTGAAAATTTTGGATCAGATGAAGTCACTCACAGTAAGTCACGGAAATTTTACAAGGTTCAATGGATGCATCATACCGAATCAGAATCAACCTGGGAATCAGAAGAATTTCTAAGGGCATGTTATCTAGAATGGTTTTACCAAGCAACCGAATCTCAAGGACGAGATTCGTTCTAAGTGGGGGAGGTTTTTCACAGCCTGGTTTTGCCCTCTTTTCTTTGCCTGATTTTCATTTGAGTTGGTTTGGATTTGGAGTTTTGAATCATTCCATTTGGACTTGATCACTTGGGCATCCCTTGATTTTCACCCAAGTGCCTCCTCTCCTCTTCTAATCCATCATTTCATTCCTGGCCAACCTAACAAAATTGCTTGGAATATTTTCTTAAATGAAAAATATTCATTTTGCCTCCTAAACCCTAGCTAAAATCTTTGACCTCCAAAGCAACCCTCATTTCTGTTGCCCCAAAAATCCTGAGAAAAATCCCAAATATTCTTTGGACCCTAGGGCACATTTCTGAGAAAAATATTTCACCTCTTTTTGGAGTATTTTTGCTACAGAAAATATTTTCACTTCTGGGCTGAAATGGTAGTTCCTACAGCAACTACCTTTTTACTAGCTCCAATGCAGCTCGTTTTCCCTGTGCTTATTCACCTTCGTAAGAGTCAGTAAAACCCCAGAGATCAGCCCTTGAATCACTGTGGTTTGACCATAGTAACTGTTCAAAGTTTCTGTCCAGTAACTAAATATCTTCACCATTTCACTTCTACTGCACCTGGAAACCAACTGAGCCGTGGTAACACCTAAAGTTACTAAGGACTACGCGCCAGACATCATGGTTAGTGCTTATGCGGCCTGATGTCATAGTCCACGCGGTGACCGCGTTCGTCTGAGGGTGCTGGCATGCCAAACGCGTGCTCTGCGCGTCGCCACGGCCTTTGTGGCGCGCGTGCCCGCTGCTCGCCAGCCTGGGCGTGGCCCCCCGCGCCACCATGCTCGTCTCCACCCCCTTAACTCCTCCCTGCCGCTCGCCGACGCTGGAGCTCGCCGTAGCGAGCACGGGCACGGTCCGGCCAATGGCACAGTGCATGCGCATTGTGTTCGTCCCGTTCCTCCTTGATCATGTGCTCGTCCGTGTCCGTGCACAGCTCCTGCGTGAACCCCGTCGCCTTCTCCCCCTCTCTCTGGCGCCATTCATCGCCGGGCACCGGCGACAACTGTCCTCCAGCGGAGCCCGAAGCCCCCCTCGCCGCCCCGCCTATAAATAGACCCCTCCGTAGCCTCCTGGAGCACCGCACCTCACCACACCTCCCTCCTATAGCCACTAGAAGCCGCAGCCCGGCCGGGCAGGCCGCGGGCTGCCGTCCCCGAGCCGAGCTCGCCGGCGATCCCCCTGGATCGACCCCGTAGCTCCGGCCACTCCCAAGCAGAGGTGACCCCGCCAGGGCCTCCGCCTCTCCTCCGTGAAGCCAACGAGCCAAGCCCGAGCCCCTGGAGCCACCCCTAGCCGCTGTCTTCCTCATCTCCGGCGACCATCGTGCTCTGCCTCCGCTTGCGAGGAAGAAACCGACGCCGTCCGGCCACCATTTTCCACGCCACGGGTACGGGCAGGTGCGCAAGAACCTCCTCCGTCGATCCCTCCCTCTCATCTTCCCCCAAGAGGCCTCAACGCCGGCGAATGCTCCGGTGAACTGCCGCCCGCCTCTGTTTTCTTTCCCCCTCCCTCCGGCCTGACTAGCAGGGCCCGCTAGTCAGCCACTCATAACACGCACGAAGCGGTATGAGTGGTGGCGCCCCGGGGAAATACTCCATTGATGTTACCCCCTCTTTGTTTTCCTTTCTTTCAAATTTATTCAAATTCCAGGAGCATTCAAACAGCCATAACTTTTATTCTACAAGTCCAAATGCAGTGATTCTTTTTGCATTGTGTTCTTTGTCTAAAAATCTAACAGCTCCCAAAAGATGGGATTTTCCCTTGCTGTCTAGATTTTTTGACAATTTTCAGAAGGTTTCTTGATATTTTTCTTTTGTGGTTTTTGAATATTTTCAGAGGATCCAGCTTGTCTTGAGGATCAGCAGGAGCCTTGTGACCCTCATCAGTACTAAGGCAAGCCAGAGTAACATTTTCATGGTGCCATTTCAATATTATTGATTTTCATACTTGAACTTATGAATATTGATGCATTTTAATTAGTTATATAATAAATATATTCTGTTATATGCTTGTTAGGCTAAAATGCTTGAACTTCGGTAGGTTTGAAGTAAATATTGTTGGTAGATGATGAGAACTTAGTTGTTAGAGTTAAATAAATAATATGGTCATAGAATTGATGGGAAATCTGGATGTTATATTTGCATGAGGTATAATAATGATAATTGCTAGAAATGGTTCTGGTATAAGTGAAGAAAGGTTTTTACCAGTATAGTAGGTTGAATTTATGTTGGCTCCATGGGAGCGTAGTTGGTGCAGTTTTGCACAGTTTTGTGATGCATATGTTAGGTGATGCATGATATGGCAGTACGACAGCGGTTATTTTCTTTTCACATTAAAAAGTTGAACCTGATTAATATTCAACTTGAACATGTTGTTGACCGGGTCGTGGTGCCGCTGAAACGAGTCTTTCCTAGTGCAACCACATTTGCCGGTATGGGACGACCTTACTGCGTTTCATTGTCATGCCTCTGGTCGGTACCTCAAATTAGGGAAGGTTATGGGCGTGTTGTACCCTAGCCCGGTAGGCAAGCATAACCTTGTGAGCCCGTTGTTAAGTTAAGTTTGGTACCGGATCCCAGTGTGGATCGTGACCACGACGGTGGTCGAGGTGTCTGGAGGTAGACACGAGGCCACCCGGGACTAGCCCAGTGGGGTCTGAGTCGGAGGGGCCGGGAGAGTGTCATGGCAGTGAAATGGTTTCGTCGGAATGCTGTTGGTCCACTTGGATGGGAGAGTGAGGCCATGGGTTCCGTAGAGTGGGTAAAGTGTACTAACCTCTGCATAGTGTAATTAATCTATCGATAGCCGAGTCCATGGTTACGGACACACTCGAAAGTAAGGTACATCATGGTTCAAAACTTAATAAATATGCACACTAATTTGCACTAAGGATGACAGTGAGGTCATCGTGTTGAGTTGGCCACGAGTTGGTCGGGTTGTGATCGTCGTAAGGATCACGGGCCACGAGTTGGTCGGGTTGTGATCGCCATAAGGATCACGGGCCACGAGATGGTCAGGTTGTGATTGCCGTAAGGATCATGGGCTACGAGATGGTCGGGTTGTGATCGTCGTAAGGATCACGGGTATGTGTTGGTAATATTATGTTTGTTGGTCACATCTAGTAAGCAAGTTGGGAGAATGAGTACCTATTGGGCATAGTCGCATCATGTTGGTTATGTAGCTGCATTGCTGATTAAAACTGGATAAATATCATAATATTGTCTGTCATCATGTTATGCTTATTGTGAGCTTGCAAGTACATTCAATGTACTGACCTGGCGTGTCATGCCAGATTTCAGGAAAGTCCCGTTGGAAAGGAGTGTTGTCCGAGTCTAGACCGTGTCCACGTCGGTGTCCTTGTGCTATGGAGTTCCGCTAAGACGTTGTTCCGCTGCCGAGTAGTTGTCATGATCGAGGCCCCTTTATGTTCACTAAATAATGTACATATTGTTCAGCCGCATCGTGTGTGCCGCTTGGCCTCGCTAACTGTTGTAATATGAACTATGCTCCGCTAGCATGAATAAAGCAGTTGTATTACGTACCATGTTGTTGTGTGTTGCCAGAAGACAAGGTCTCTGGGCTGGCAATGCAGGGTAAACCGGTCGCTCTGAGCCGGGGTGCCACAGCTCTTCCGTTGTGCCCTGAGAACAAGATATGTGCAGCTCCTATCGGGATTTGTCGGCACAGTCGGGTGGTCTTGCTGGTCTTGTTTTCCCATTGTCCAAATGTCATGTAAACCGGGATTCCGAGACTGATCGGGTCTTCCTGGGAGAAGGAATATCCTTCGTTGACCGTGAGAGCTTGTGATGGGCTAAGTTGGGACACCCCTGCAGGGTATTATCTTTCGAAAGCCGTGCCCACGGTTATGTGGCAAACGGGAATTTGTTAACGTGCGGTTGTAGAGAACTTGACACTTGACTTAATTAAAACGCATCAACCGCGTGTGTAGCCGTGATGGTCTCTTTTCGGCGGAGTCCGGGAAGTGAAGACGGTTTGGGTTATGTATGAACGTAAGTAGTTTCAGGATCACTTCTTGATCACTTCTAGCTTCTCGACCGATGCGTTGCTTCTCTTCTCGCTCTTACTTGCGTATGTTAGCTACCATATATGCTTAGTGCTTGCTGCAGCTCCACCACGTTACCCCTTTTCCTACCCATGAGCTTAAATATTCTTGATCTCGCGGGTGTGAGATTGCTGAGTCCTCGTGACTCACAGATTCTACCAAAACAGATGCAGGTGCCGAGGATACCAGCTCAAGTGGCGCAACCGAGCTCAAGTGGGAGTTTGACGAGGACCTTGGTCGCTACTACGTGTCGTTTCCGGATGATCAGTAGTGGAGCCCAGTTGGGACGATCGGGGATCTAGCATTTGGGGTTATCTTCTTTTCATTTGGATTTGACCGTAGTCGGTCTATGAGTGTATTTTGAATGATGTATGAATTTATTTATGTATTGTGTGAAGTGGCGATTGTAAGCCAACTCTCTTTATCCCATTCTTGTTCATTACATGGGATTGTGTGAAGATGACCCTTCTTGCGACAAAACCTACAATGCGGTTATGCCTCTAAGTCATGCCTCGACACGTGAGAGATATGGCCGCATCGTGGGCGTTACACAAAGATATCAAAAAAGATGGACAAGCCATGAAAATATCATGCTAGCTATCTTATGATCATGCAAAGCAATATGGAAATGAATGCTCAAGTCATGTATATGAAGATGACGGAAGTTGCATGGCAATATATCTCGGAATGACTATGGAAATGCCATGATAGATAGGTAGGTGTGGTGGCTGTTTTGAGGAAGATATAAGGAGGCTTATGTGTGATAGTGCGTATCGTATCACGGGGTTTGGATGCACCGGCGAAGTTTGTACCAACTCTCTAGGTGAGAAAGGGCAATGCACGGTACCGAAGAGGCTAGCAATGGTGGAAGGGTGAGAGTGCGTATAATCCATGGACTCAACATTAGTCATAAAGAACTCACATACTTATTGCAAAAGTCTATTATCTATCGAAACAAAGTATTACAAGCATTCTCCTAGGGGGATAGATTGGTAGGAAAAGACCATCGCTCGTCCCCGACCGCCACTCATAAGGAAGACAATCAAAAAATAAATCATGCTCCGACTTCATCACATAACGGCTCACCATACGTGCATGCTTCTGGAATCACAAACCTCAACACAAGTATTTCTACCAATCCACAATTACTCACTAGCATGACTCTAATATCACCATCTTTATATCGCAAAACTATTGCAAGGAATCAAACATATCATATTCAGTGATCTACAAGTTTTATGTAGGATTTATGACTAACCATGTGAACGACCAATTCCTATCATCTCTCTAAATGGATATAAGCGAAGCAAGAGAGTTTAATTCTTTCTACAAAAGATATTCCCACGCTCTAACAAATATAAGTGAAGCAAAAGAGCATTCTACAAATGGTGGTTTTCTGTGTGTAGGGAAATAGGCAATCCAAACTTCAAATGATATAAGTGAAGCACATGAAGCATTCTATAAAGCCATACTCAAAAGATGTAAGTGAAGTGCAAAGAGCATTCTTTAAATCAACCAAGGATTATCTCATACCAGAATGGTGCATTTATTAAAATAAAAGTAAAAAAGCACACGACGCTCCAAGATTTACGCCATATCATGTGACGAATAAAAATATAGCTCTAAGTAAAATTACCAATGACCGTTAGAAGAAAGAGGGGATGCCTTCCGGGGCATTCCCAAGCTTAGTTGTTTGGGAGTCCTTGAATATTACCTTGGGGTGCCTCAGGCATCCCCAAGCTTAGCCTCTTCCCACTCTTTATTCCTTCATCCATCATGATCTCACCCAAAACTTGAAAACTTCAATCACACAAAACTTAACAAAACCCTTGTGAGATCCGTTAGTATAATAAAACAAATCACCACTTTATGTATTGTTGCAAACTCATTCATATTTTGTTTTTGCATTGTAGCTACTGTATTATAACTTCTCCATAGCTTATACCACCGATAAAATCGATAGTTTCATCAAAACGAGCAAAACAATGCATCAAAAACAGAATCTGTCTTAAACAGGACAGTCTGTAGCAATATGAACATCTACCATACTTCTGTAACTCCAAAAATTCTGAAAAAATTAGGAAACAATAAACAATTTGTATATAAGTACTGTTCAAAAAGTTTCATAACCGTTTGACTTTCTAGTAAAAAATGTAAAATCACGCACTACATCCAAAGTTTCTTTTTACACCGCACAAACCAAACAAGCAATCTAATCATTCTAAAGGTAAATCTTGGCACATTATTTTTATAATGAAATGGATTTATACAAGGGGATAATTATTTTTGTTGAAAAGTTTCTGTAATTAAGGTTCACAAAGTTTCCATGGGCATGAACAAAGTTCAAGGCATACTCCCACTTTAACAATGCTCGTCTCTCTCACTTTCACTTTTCTTTTTGAAAAGTTTTAGGTTCCCCTCTTTATTTTTTTTAAACTTTATAGAAGCACTCAACAGAAATAAATGACTCTCTAAAACTTCCGGGTTGTCTCCCTGGCAGCCACTTTCTTTAAAATCATTAAGCTAGGCATATAGTGCTCAAGTAATGGACCCACCCGGATCCCAAGGTATATCGAAGCCAATTTTAATTAACAATGATTTGTAATTTAGTAGTGAGCACAAAATAACATATATCATGTAATGACGAAGTCTAATTATCTTCCTATGCATCGGCATGTCATAAAAGAACAATTCATGCACACAAAGTAAAGGCCAATGAATAGTATAAACAGTTTCTTGCAATTTTACCATGTTGGAAACATAGAGAGGTGGAGATGTAGTTCCTCTCTCATAAAAATTGCAACTAGGAGCAACAAGCACATGCATATTACATTCATCAAAATTATTATGTGCAACGGTAAAAGGCAACCCATCAATATAATCCTTAATAAGCACAAACTTCTCTGATATAGTGTAGTTGGGCGAATTCAAAAAGGTAATAGGACTATCATGTGTGGGTGCAATAGAAACACTTTCATTCATAACATAAGGAACTATAGCAAGTTCATCTCCATAAGCATCATTCATATTGGCATCATGGCCACAAGCATAGCAATCATCACTTTCATCAAAAAGGGGTATTTCAAATGAATCAATGGGATCATAACAATTATCATAGCATTCATCCTTCGGTAAGAATGAAAGGACATTAAAAAATGTATGAGTTGGAGGGTTACTCTCATTAGAAGGTGGACACAGGTAGCTAATCCACTCTTCCTCCTTTTGTTCTTCGCTCTCCTCATCATCTTTTTCATCTAATGAGCCCACAATTTTAGCATTTTCTTCTTCCATAGATTCGTGCAACATATTAGTCTCTTCTTGGACAGCGGAGACTTTCTCAATAAACACATCAATATCGGCATTATATTCATAATTCTCATAGCAATATTTAAGTATAGTAAAATTTTCAGGCCTATAAACATCTTCATCAAAAGCTTCATACTTTTCGAACAAAGATTCAATTTCATAAGCACCCTTAAAAGCAACAAATTCTTCTATTCGTTCCACATCATAATTATCATATATAACATTAGCATAAGAAGCCAAAGTTTCATTATCATTAAATTTACATGGATAGGGAAGGTGTGGAGCCTTCATCCTAGAGCAACAAGTACAATCATATCTCAAGCATAGTTGCCGAGCATACCAATGCAACATATGAATTTGATCCCATAATAGTTTCCCTTTTTGAGTCAAGCGATAATCCCTAAAGTATTCACGTTGATCCAACGTGTCTCCCATTATATAATTGAATGGGGTTTTCTCAGCATTACTATAGTAGTGCATAATATCTTTCACATAATGAGCATCGAGGGTTTTAGGAGATTCCCCATCTCCATGAGTAGCAAGTACACTTATTTTTTTGGTATTTCGTGTTCCATATCCATGACTAAAGATAGAGAACAACTTAGAACAGAAAATAAAAACTACTTAGCGATAAAGCAAACAAGCACACACGAGAATATTCACCCCACGCTATTGCTCCCCGGCAACGGCGCCAGAAAAAGGTCTTGATAACCCACAAGTATAGGGGATCAGTTGTAGGCTCTTTCGATAAGTAAGAGTGTCGAACCCAACGAGGAGCTAAAGGTATAACAAATATTCCCTCAAGTCCTATCGACCACCGATACAACTCTACGCACGCTTAACGTTCGCTTCACCTAGAACAAGTATGAAACTAGAAGTACTTTGTAGGTGTTGTTGGACAGGTTTGCAAGATAATAAAGAGCGCGTAAATAAAAAGTAGGGGCTGTTTAGATGAAGACACAACTGAGTTAGTTTTAGTAGAGAGCTTTTTTTTCACGAGAAAGTTATTTGTCCCTAGGCAATTGATAACTAGACCGGTAATCATTATTGCAATTTTATATGAAGGGGAGGCATAAGCTAACATACTTTCTCTCCTTGGATTCATATGCACTTATGATTGGAACTCTAGCAAGCATCCGCAACTACTAAAGATCATTAAGGTAAAACCCAACCATGTAATTAAAGTATCAAGTCCTCTTTATTCCCATACGCAAACAACCTACTTACTCGGGTATGTGCTTCTGTCACTCACGCCACCCATCATAAGCAAATCATGAACATATTGCAAACCCTACAGTGGCGATCCCTCATGCTTGCGCGACACGGAGAGCACCATAGGACAACACCAACAATAAAACATGCAACTCAAACCAATCACGATCATCAATGAACCCATAGGACAAAACGGATCTACTCAAACATCATAGGATAGCCATACATCATTGGGAAATAATATATAGCATTGAGCACCATGTTCAAGTAGAGATTACAGCGGGGAGAAGAGGTGTTGCACCGCTGCATAGAGGGGGAGAGAGTTAGTGATGACGGCAGTGAAGTTGTGGTGTAGATCTCCGTCACGATGATGGCCCCAGCGGCGTTCCGGTGCCACCGGGAGAGAGGGGGAGAGAGCCCCCCTTCTTCTTCTTCTTCCTTGACCTTACCCCTAGATGGGAAAAGGGTTTCCCTTCTGGTCCATGGCCTCCATGGCGGTGGAAGGGCGAGACCCCCTCCGAGATTGGATCTCTCTCTCTCTTTGTTTCCTTCTGTTTCTGCATTCCCAGATTCTGCCCTTTCACCCGTTTCTTAAATTCCCGGAGATCCATAACTCCGATTGGGCTGTAATTTGGACATAATTTTTATCCAGATATTGGATTTCTTGCGGCAAAAGAAGGGCACCAACCGCCTTACGGAGTGTCCATGAGGGCCCAGGGCACGCCCTACCACCTGGGGTGCGCCCCCTGCCTCATGGACTCCTCGGGTATCGTCTCGCGTTGATTCTTTTTCCCATAAATCACATATATTCCAAAAAAATCTCAGGAAGTTTTTATCGCGTTTGGACTCCGTTTGATATGGATTTTCTGCGAAACAAAAACATGCAACAAACAGGAACTGGCACTGGGCACTGGATCAATATGTTAGTCCCAAAAATAGTGTAAAAAGTTTCCAAAAGTATGTAAAAGTTGTAGAATATTGGCACGGAACAATCAAAAATTATAGATATGACGGAGACGTATCACACATCTACCCGGACCCACCGAGAAACACTTGACATAGCCACTGCCTAAACCCTAGCAACTCGGCCTCACTGAGATGACCCTTCGATTCCACCAAAGAGCACTTGCCAACCTTCTGTAACTTATCGATTGCGTCTCGCAATTTTCGAGTGGTTTCGATCAGTCTCACTGAAGTGTGGAAAGTGATTAGGTCATCACTCATCGATCTCACCAAGTTGTTCCATCCGGTCTCACCGAAAAGCCTAAAGTTCAAACCTTTTGTACTAGTCGGTCTCATCGAGTGATTTCACCTGGTCCCATCGAATGGTGCATAAAGGTGTGTAATGGTTAGATTTTCGGTGTTGTCTATATATATATACCCCCACCCATTCCACCAATTTTGAAAGAGCAACCAGTTTGAAGCTACCACTTCCTATATCCATTTTTTGAAAGAGAACCACCTTCACTTGTGTTGAAATAAAGGGGATTCCACTCCAACCTTTGATCCTTGATTTCTAGCCTCCCCAACTTGCTTTCCACTCCAATTCTTCTCCTGCCACATAGCCAAATCTATGAGGAAGTGATTGAGTGGTTAGGAGACTATCTTTTGAAGCACAAGAGCAAGGAGTTCATCATCAACAACATCTATTACCTTTGGGAGAGTGGTTTCTCCTAGATTGGTTAGATGTCACTTGGGAACCTCCAAGATTGTGGAGTTGAACCAAGGAGTTTGTAAGGGAAAGGAGATCGCCTACTTTGTGAAGATCTAACATGAGTGAGGCTAGTCCTTTGTGGGCATAAGCCATGATGGCATAGACAAGGTTGCTTCTTCATGGACCCTTTGTGAGTGGGGCCCTCCATGGATTCGCGCAGTCGTTACCCTCCATGGGTTGGAGTCTCCATCAACATGGATGTATGATAGCACCACCAATCGGAACTACGAGAAAAATCACCGTGTCTTTATTGCATTTGATTTTCTTCGCACCCTCCTTTATATTCATGTGCAAGTCTTACTTTCCGTTGCCTATCTTAGGCTTGCATGTGTAGAGTGTGAAAAGACTTGCTAGAATTGCTAAAAATTGCCAAGAACTAAAATTGGGAAAAGGCTAAGTTTTAATTGGTCAAGTAGTCTAATCACCTCCCGCCCTTCTAGACCTACTTGAGGTCCTAAATAGTGTCGAACTTTATACATGGGTCTCTTGTACAATCTTGTTGATGTTCCCCCGACCATCACCAATGCTGCACCAAGAAAGCACGAGATCTCACCTTCACTTCTAACGGCTAATGGTGTCTCTATTAGTGATCACTCAAGTCCATGTATTACACCGTAGGTGTTGTAGTTCATAGTTAGATGCAATTCTAATATATTATATCGATATTAGAGTAACCTAAATCCTGTCCAAAACTTGATCAAGTACCTTAATATTTTAAATTAATGGTCGTATTTTGGTTCTAATTGGTTTAGATTAAGGCCTAATGATTCTAGTTGGCAGCCCATTGTCATGATTACATGTTTTACTCTTGTTTAGGTTCTGATCGGCATCGAGAAAACACTTTCTCTTGGCTAATTTGGTTCAGACACAAACAACATGAGTGAATCGATGTTTTGCAAGACCTACTGTAAAAAATATACTTAATTCATAAACCCCATTTTTTTGCCAAATTCAAAAATGAATCCTTAGATTCCTTAAATTAAAAAAGAAGGATTGCACTGTGAGTAAGGACGACAACACATGTGTCACCTATGACGCACGCATTGTTGTCACACTCTCATGTGGCGCATTGTTTGAAAGGCGAGTATATGAGTTTGTTTGCAATTTTCAAAAAAGTAAGAGTGCCAAACTTATGAAGAGCGAGAAGGAATTGGTTTGTGGAAATATCATATAATAACTACAAATGTTAGATAAATAATAACATGGCTTAATGACAAGACATCGATCTCACTTATAAAACATAATTGTTCTCATAGACTTTGGGATAATAGATAGGTAGTAGACTCCATAATCATTTGCTTTTGAAGGATACTTTGCTTGTTTTCATGTTGGTGAAGCCTAAACCTAACATGCTCAAAACCATTGAATCATATGTTACTTGTGATTAAGTAACCAATGTCCAACCCAGTTATTGTTAGAAATAATTAAAGTGAAACATAACCATGACACTAACGATACAAGATCTCCATCTACCCTATGTTGTAAATCCTAGATTTGTCAGACATTTTCTTGCCACTCTGACATTCCATCCTCAGGTCATTACAACATAGTGCTCCCATCTGGGCCCAAAAATGATGAGGTAGAATGTGGCCAATGTTCACAAGCTACCACCATAGTATTACAACATGACCATTAAGCAAGCCAAAACTATTGCGAATTCATACAATATACATTAACAAGGGTTCTCACATGTCCTCAAGAACGTAAAATACTACTCGCAAGTACACAAACATGAGCGAGTGTAGGAGCATGATGATACACGTGAGAATCTAAACATGTAAATTCCCCACCAAAATAAACACATTTATCAATCAAAATAAGTAATGAACATAGGAAAACCAATTACATCACTACTAGGAAAAGGCATGCTAGTGGCGCACTGGTTTTGCCTTCTAATGGCGCACTGCCAGTGCGCCACTGGCATCACGCCATTAGAATTAAATTCTAATGGCGCCTCTTGATGCGCCATTAGTATCTGGTGTTCTAATGGTGCACCGCCATCGCGCCATTAGTATAGCTGCGAGGCGCCATTAGAATGCCTCCTGGGGCCATATGTACAAATGTGCTATGGCATTCTAATGGCGCATTACCGATGAATGCGCCATTAGTGTGATGATCACAAGTCGCCATTAGTGTCTTTTGTGGTGCGCCATTAGTATGAATATTAGGTTTTTTTTGCTTTTCTGATTTTTGCACAGATTACAAAATATATTATTGCATAGAATATAGACAAGAGACACACAGCAACATCAGATTCATCAAATACAATAGAAGATTAGTCTCCGAATACAATTCATCATATTAGTCTCCGGATTCAAAAGACCGGACAAAGATAAAACATTACAAGTCTCAAGACCGCGAGTATCGAGTTTGCCTTCACATTACAAGTCGATATCGATCATCTAAACTACCATCACATAGAAGAGAGTTGTGGTCATCACGATGAGCATCATCGCGATCAAACTGGTCTTCATCCGGTTCCTCCAACGCCCTCCTCTCTCCGCTAGATAGCGGGCGATCTAGATTCGGCCTCCGCCCTAGTGGTGTACCTTTGTAACTATTACCGCTGAACGGTGAACCTGTCTCCGACACTCCTCCCGATCATCGAGACTCAGGAACCTTACCCTTGTACACGACATACGACGGCATCTCTATGCACAAGCCAAACAACAGACAATACATAAGCAATGTGTAAGTATGCAACAAAAGGATCGGAAGAGAAAAGCAAGACATTAATAGCACGATTCATGGTCCTACTAATAAAATAGCATCGATTACATCTAAGTTGAACAACCGTCCAAACCAAAGAGACATACGAATTCATTAAAAGTTTAATTACAACATGAGCCAATCAATGTTTCGAACTACACATCACTACTTTCGACTCGACTCATCGGACAGAGCGTGGATGAAGCCGCCGTCTGTCGCGATGGTCATGAAATCGATCGTTGTCACCTGCATTTGTAGCATTCCATCTATCTCACCGTTGAACGGTTGATTTCGAGGAATAACGCCCGACGTATGAAGGACATCTTGATGGATGATGTCCGCAAACTCCGATCGATGCGAAGAATTTTGTATCGAGGTCCGCGTCTGGACTGCCGACAAGCTCGCGCCCAATCTTTGAGATTATCTGGCAGCGAAGGTGATGATGGTCCTTACGATCACCCGCATGTGATGGAGGGCGTAGTAGGCATCCTTCTGACCGCCAGGCGGCTGCTTGACGCAGCAGAACTTCGTATTGTGTGAGAAGATGTGCTTGCCGTACTTACAAACTGTCCTGGTGAAGGTGCCTCCAGATTTGGCGTAGCCGGGGAGAACATCATCAAGAACTTTCTTCACATTTGCGTAGTCTATCATGGAGTTACGGTTCGAGTCGAAATACGTGGCCATGGAATATTTCGGGCTTAAGAGGATGAGTGTGCAATGCGTGTCACTGCATAGAACACGGAATGTTAGAAAAAAAAGAACGATCGAAATCTAAGAAATCATATGTTACGGGGCGGTTAAGGGATGACTTACTCGGGAAAGTAAGGCACAAGGAAGTTATCCTTATCTGCGTTTGCCAGAATGACGCCTTCGAGGTGTGAACTCGCAACTTGGCGGTCCCAGCGCTGCTCAAGTGCTTGGCACGCATGTAGAAGGGGTCGACTATCACGATGTCCGGTATTGTCTCTAATGATCCGTGATTCGCATGCTCGGCGTAAACAGCCGAACAAAGGTGTAGTGCAACGGATGAAGGTTAAACATAGCAAAGATGTCATCAAACCGCAGGACGATCATACCCCGATGTCGCCATCCACAAAGCCCTTGCTCTCTCGCACCTTGGCCACGAAAACCGGTATGCCACATCCTTCTCTCAAACGCCGCTTCTCCAAAATCGAACACATCATGCAGACTCCGATAGCACCGGTTGCAGATTCAGCATATTTGGCGGTAGCATCGCCCTACCCGCCACATGCACCCTCCTCGAGATATCCTTAGGTGAAGGTGGCCCGCCCCGAGCACGGATCGAACTTCGGTGCCGGCTGGCTCGCACCGGCGCCCTTGTTAGTCTTTCGCTTCCGCCCTTCTTCTTGATCTCCTGTAATGGGACCGAGTTCGCTCACGATCGCCTTCTTCAGCGTGTTGGGGCTGATAATATTTCGCGCCTCGGCTATCTCGAGGCTCGGTGAAGACGGGAGCCTGAGGCGTGTCACGAGAACTGAACGCTAGACGACGCTTGTTGCAATTGATTTCTCCGCCGCACCAGCTAGATCGCGGTGGTCTTGGCTGGGTTCTTGAGAAAGAGGCCCGCAGAAATCGTCGCGCACCCATGTTCGCAAAGTACTTGTCAACTTTGGTAAATGTACCGTCGTCGTTGTCGCCGCCGTCCGGATCTGTGCCATAGGGCTGTCCGGATCTGTGCCATAGGGATGTCCGGCAGGTCGGTAGCGTTCTGCGTTCTTGCCATGACTTGGCGCCGCACGACCGGTGGTCTTGTCGTGGGGTGGTGTCCCCGCCCCAAACGAATCTGGATCTTCGCCATAGCAGGGCCGCTTATGCAGTGCCGAGGGTCATCTCATCTTCTTCGCCGCCCCGCGGTCGAATCGAGGTAACAACTCGTCGCAGCTGGCAGCACCGGACCACTTCAACCCTATACATTGTGGGTGGCATCGGATTACCGTGGAACATGGGGTTGCCGGTTGAACGATTTTGCCCTTGGCGACATCGACCAACTCGGCGCCACGAAGGCGCGAAGAGTGCAAGGAACGTCGGCGGTGCCTGCGAAAACATGTGTAGGGCGTCCGGATGCCGATCAAAGGCAAGGAGATGAAGTCATCGCCGAGAGGCTTAGTTCTTGTGATGCCGTCAAGCTCGGCTAATGTCAAGGCACCGCCAACGGCGGGCGTAATCGACGGAGGGGGCGCTTGTTGGCGAGGTGCGGTCGGCGACACCCGGTGCATTAAGCTCCAATACCGTGCGGTGCGGAGACACGAATACCGCCTCCGCCGGAGACACCAATGGCGCCGCCCGGAGACACCAATGGCGCCGCCGCGGAGACACCAATGTCGCCGCCGCCGGAGACACCAATGGTGCCGCCGCGCTTGCAGGCGAAGGTTGGCCATGAAGCCGGGAACCGGGAGGCCCTTTGGCCGCCCGCAATCCACGTCGTCAGCCCATGAATCAACGTAGGCACCATGGCTTCGAGCTTCGCTTCCAGCTGTTGTTCCACTTGCTCTTGGACAAGCTCCGAATCCGCGCCACTTGTGCCTTGAGTGCTTCAACCTCGCGTCGGCTTTCCGTGCTGGGCTTTTTCTCCTTCCGCACACCAGCGGTATAGTATGACCCCATTTTGTGGACAAGCCTTTGCCGCCACACGACCAGTGACGCCGGCTTATCGAGCTTATCCTTCTTTTTCATTATGTTCAACGCCCTATTTAAAGGGGTGTCGAAGGGAGCTCTTAGACGACCCCGCCATCGCTTTCATTGTCCGTGAAAGGAACATGAGCCATTTAGAAATATTGGTGATTAATTAGAGTGCAACCATATGGAGCTAATTACGCGGGGTGTATTCCTTACGAGAACAAGCTCAAGCGCCTGGTCTTCGGATCCGTGGTAAGCTCCTTTGTTATCGGGTCCTCCTTGTACCGGGCCCCGACATAGTTCCTGGTCCGCTTGTCACCGTTGTATTTCTCGAAGCGGGGCGGTAGGCCTTGCTCGGCACGCTCCGCGTCCTCCTTGTCCCATATAGGCTTCGCCACTCTATAACCGCCGGGACCGAGTTTGTGTTCCCCTAAGTTCAACTCCCGCATTTCTTTCCCCCACTGACTTGATTCGGAGCTTGCGGGGCTTTGGCACTTGATCTTGAACTCCTTGTACTCATCTTCGCTCATCAAATGATATTTCGCCTTGATCTTGTCATAACTATCACCTTTATCAATCATTCTCTTCACCGCGCTTCTCCAAGTAGACAGGGCCGTGCTCATCTTCGTGAGGGCGGCATTGTTCACTCTATTCCCTGAGAGGCGTGTGTTTTCAAATCGCCGGGAACTTGTATCGCTCGTGCAGCCGTGAAGAGGAGGTTGCGCAAATTCCCTCGGTCCTTATGCCTAAGGTTCTCGGTGTTGATCGAGACGGTGTTCCGGAGAATGCACCGAGCTGAACCGCTGCACTTTGACTATATGTTTGGGCTCCGTTGGATTCCGCCGGAGTCCACTTGAGTGAATTCCTCCTTGACGGTGTGGAGCGCATTCGGCGCCGGTCCTTCCTTTGCTTCTTCGGTTGGCTGCCATCTGTGTGTGCGCCGCCATCATCAGTGGTGGCATCCTCGGCGGCACCATCAGTGGTGTCATCCCCGACGCCACTAGGGGTTGTGTAATCAGGATCGGTGTCTTCCGTGGCGTCATCATAGCGGTGAGGTTGTTGTTCCTCCAACTCTTGGGACATCTCCCAGAATTGCTTGCCGCCCGAACCACCGGCCTCATCGTTGTGGGCCATGTTTCTCTCTAAATAGGAAAAAGTTTGGTCAAAATATGGTTATTGTCAAGGAACAAGATCATGGTCTCACGATTTAGGGTTGGGCCTAATCACTTGGCTCTATTGCCACCTATGTTGGGTTTATCATCTAGGGTTTATCGATGCTAAGGATAATTCTAAGTTGGGCCTAATCACTTGGCTCTATTGCCACCTATGATTTAATGCAGCAAGAATGGCAGGGCAGTTGATCCTACTTAACTAAGTACTAAGATAGCCCTGCCCATGCATTAGTCATAAGTACCCCATATGTCCTATTTTAGCAAAGTCATGCTAAAATTCACGGAAAATTTCAGCATGACCTTTGCTGAAAATAGGACATATGGAGTACCAATTTGCGGAACGGAAGTTAATCGACATTCCGCAAACTCAAGGGCCTCTCGGGTACTGCAAATTCATCACGACACAATGGTCGGAGACAAAACCCAAAGCAACTTTACAAGTCTTTCACAGATTTGTTTGCAAGTTCGATATGTAATAAAGATAAGCCTCAAAGATGAGCCTCCAATGCTAATTTGTTTGCTTCAAGACAAGATGAACCTCCAATGCAGCAGTAGTAAAGAAATCTATGCATCCTGTAAATTTCTCTTCCAATGGCATAGACAAGGTTCGGACATCTTTTACACGAAGGTGATGCCTATTATTTTTCTTGAATTAGATGTATACACTATAATGAAGAACAAAAATTCATCCTAATTAAGCAAGTTCTGATTGTCATAGCAGTGTTGTGTATTTGACATTTTAATTACATACAAAAACAATGTGGACACGTAAATGTGATTTGGTAACATCTTTAACAAGAGTGCAAGAAATATTCAACCTACATAATGAGTCTTCAAACAGCCCAAAAGACATCATGGATGAAATGGACCAACAATATGTATACATAAAAGTAACAAGAGCAATATATTTAGGCTTTAACAGCGGTGCAAGAAGTTCATCCTAAATAACACATAAACCCGATTCAACATGTCTTCAAACAGCCCAAAGGCAATCATATTACACAAGTATTGAGAGCTCATAACCGAAAAAACAGGAGCGAAGGAGAACAAAACACATTGAAAAAGGACTATACAGCCAAACACAGATTACCCAGCAGCCATACTCCATCTTTACTAGCCTTAATCACACCTAACATTTGTACATTTTTCTCAGTTCTAATACTCTACCAATCAAGCCCAACCCGAGGTCAAAAGATTCGATAGGCCAACGTTCACTCTTCAACAACAGCTACTCACGACCAGTCCATCAAGGTTCGCTGGGAAGAAACAACTTCCCCACTGGCAACCTCAAGACAATGATTTTTAGCAGTGGACAACAACCATGGACTGTAGGTGTGATCAACAAAGTTCATCCTACTTTAATGATGACGATTTAAATAGTAATGTATAGTTACGGTCAAAAATACATGACTTCCAAACACAAGAATAGCAAAAAACTAGACGGTGATGATGATGAATCCTCATTTGAGTTGCACAATCACTTGCAAACAACACACTGCACCTCAAAACTGGCAGCCTGCTCATAAACAGTCCAAACAACTAAAATCTTCATCATCAACACCGACCGACACACTCTTGTGACCTGGATATTCAACTTAATTTGTGCAGCAGCAGACTGAAATATTTAATCATCCAAAGCGTCGAAAACAGAGCCCTGCAAAACTGCTACCTTAAACCACCTAGTATTTCCTTGGTTCTGAAACATGAAACAATCACAAATTCACAAGACAAAACAAACACAAGAGACCAGTCTGAATGAACCTTGTAAGCCAAAAACTCTTCCTCGGGCTCTCAACCAACTCCAAGCACCAGCAGTCCAGCAGCACATGCATATAGTCCATTGAGAGAAACAACAACCATGGACAAATACATGCTATGCTATCAGTTTCAATACCATGGACAAATACCACACTAAATTCGAGAGGTGATTTTTAGCAGTGAATTCCATCCATGCTAACACGATACTCTACATACAATGCAATAATAAGAAACCCACCATCACACTACTCAACTCCACACAAAAAAGTGTAGAAAGAAAATCATGGTAACAGGGGACCCTTCCTATAATTACAGTATACAACTATATACATCTAATATGAACACTGACACTAAAATTAACAAGGTAACCATGGCAATACTGAACTTTAGTCTCTCTCAATACCAAATTTCTCCAACCCCAACCCTAGAACACATCAAGGAAAGAAAGAGGGGAAGAGGGGAAGCGGCTCGGTGCTCACTTGGGAGGTCGAGGCGACTCAGGCAGCCGAGGCAGCATGGTCGGTGCCGAGCGGTGGCGGTCCTCTGGCAGGCAGGCTTGGTCGAGGGCGTCGAGCGGTGGCGGTCCTCCCGGGCGTCTGAGCTCGTCGAGGCGCAGCGGGGCGCTGGGGAGGGGGCGCGGGGAGGACGCCGAGGCACTCGGCTGGGACGGCATGGGGGCGGCGCTCGGCTCGGGGATGGCGAAGAAGGCGAGGGATGCGGTGAGGGGGACGGCGACGGCGCGGGGGCAAAGTTAGGTCGAGTGGGCCGGGGGGGATCTGGCGAGGGAGGGAGAGAGGCCAGAGGGGAAGAGGTGGAGGGAAGCACTCTAATGGCGCACCACAGGCAGGTGCGCCATAAGTACGACTATTCTAATGGCGCACCACCCCTCGGTGCGCCATTAGAATTTTGTTTCATAGCCATATCTACAGCCCAACCCTATGTACAACAGAACCCACCCACTAGCCCGATTGGTCAAGACGCAACACACACACACGGGAGGTCCTGGGTTCGATTCCTGTGATCCCCAATATTTTTTATGAATTTTAAATGCTGTTTTTATATTTATTTGTGTTTAAATATGTACAAACATGTTTAAATCATAATAGTAATATTTTTATGCATTTTAAATGCTGTTTTTATATTTATTTGTGTTTAAGTATGTTCAAACTTGTTTAAATTATAATGATGTAATATTTTTCATAAAAATAGTGGGTGGAGCTAGCGGGGGAGGGTGCGGGTGCGATCGAGATGGAGGGGATCGAGATCGAGATGGAGGGGAATCGAGATCAAGTGTCCTCATGAATTCAAAAAGTGCCCATGAAATTTAAAAATATTCATGATATCAAAAAGTGCCCATGCATGAAATACAATCGAGAAATGAAGACTACGATTTAAATACAATCGGTCTTAGCTAGCTATCTCTGTTCACAATCCTCTTGTCGTTCTTTTTCGCAAACGGAGTTCTTCTGTGGAACGGACGTCCTTTAGGTAGGGTGGTCCTGCTTCTTCTTGTGGTGTGTGCTGCTACTTCATCGTCGTCGTCATGTTCGATCTTCGGGTCGCCGTACTTGTCGAAGTCTTGCTCATTGGCTACTCCATCCATTCCGATGATCTTCCTTTTGCCTCTCCTCACGACAACACGACTGGGCTTTGGCGGGTCGGTAATGAAGAAGCATTGGTCCACTTGGGAAGCCAGTACCCATGGCTCATTTTTCGCGGTGACGTTTGCGCCCGCGGTCTTGGATTTGGCTTCGGGTATAACCATGGTGGTGAAATATCGGTCTTCTTTTATGACGTTTTTGGCCCATCTGACACGGAACATCGGGACCTTCTCTCCAACAGTAGCTCAGCTCCCAGATCTCCTCGATCCTTCCGTAGTATCTGTCCTTGTCGTTACGGTGTAGGATTCCATCGTTACCCGGAGTTCGATAACCATCGCTCTTCATGTCCTTGTCCTCGGTGTAGAATGTGTAGTCGTTGATATCGTGACGCCTCATAGGTCATCGAGGTTGTGCTCGGCGCCTGTGACAAGGCGAATAGTAGTTGTTCTTCCGCGGAAGAATCCTCATGTAAAGGGTACGGCGAAGCTTCGCTGAACCAACGCGTGAAACATGAGTTGTGCTCTTTGAGTATATCTCCGTCCGTCCTCTGTTGGCCTCGGTCATTGTACGCCTTCTTAATAAAGGTTTTGTGCTCTACCACCCAAGGATCGACCACGTCTATGTGTTGTAGCGCGACTAGGTTTGCTCTTTCAAAGTCGGCGAGTCGACCCTCGAAGTCGACATGCATTTCGCGGCGACCCTCATGGTGACCCCATCCAGCGAGCCTGCCGAGGTGCTGCTGACGGGCGGACCAACGGGTTCTCGATGCCTAGATAATTCATGCGAGAGGAGATGCACTCTTGATCGAAAGCCCCGGCTATGCTTCCCTCTGGACGTGACATGTTGCGAACGTATCCTTTGATGACACCATTCATCCTTTCGAACGGCATCATCTTTGTGCGCAGAACGTCGGCCCGAGTTGGATGATATCCTCCACTATATGGACCAGCGAAGCACCATAACGTCGAAGAATGCGGGCGGAAGTACATCTCAAGCTCGCATAGTATCACCACGATCTCTTCCTGTAGCCTTCGAGTTGCCTCACGCCAATCGACTTCGAGAGATGACGTCGAAAAAGTTGCACAGGCCAAATAGCGTTTCACGGACGTGCGCGCCCATGATCCCACGGATTGCAACTGGAAGTATCTGCGTCATCACGCGACGCGATCGTGAGACTTCATCCCGCTGAACTTCGCTTCGCTGGGTCTAGGTATCTCGCTTATCTTCCCAGCAGAATCAGAAGGAAGTTTTACTCCTAGGAGGCGGTGAAAACTGCTCGATCTCTCCTCGACTTAGAGTGAAGCACGCGGGAGGGTAGTCATTTCCGGTCTTCTTGGCCTTTTGCCTTTGCGACGACTTTCCGTGTCTGCTTCGCCTCATCATCATCATCATCATCATCATTAGCGTGAAGCTCCCGCCGATGCCCATTGATTTCAAGTCCGCCCTTGCTTTCGCCCATCTTTGGTCCTCTCTCGCATGTTGAGCAGGGTACCAAGCAGACTCTCGCACACGTTCTTCGTGATATGCATGACATCAAGGCTGTGAGGCACACGGTGGATCTTCCAGTACGGCAAGTCCCAGAAAACAGACCTCGTTTTCCATACCTTCAGCAGCTGCTCTGGCGCCTTCGCATCTTTCGGCGGTGGGCGGTCTTTCCAATTTTTCAACAGCTTGTCTATTTCCTCACCGCTCCTCGTACACGGGCGCTGGGTTCGGTTTCACCATCGAACAGATCCTTGCGTTTCCTCCACGGGTCATCGTCGCGAAGCCACCTTCGATGTCCCATGAACACGGTTTTCGAAGACCCGGGATCTCTATCTAGCTGGCGATACGTTGTGTCATCCATGCACCTTACGCATCCGTAAAATCCGTGGACTACCGCCCGTGAGATATCCGTAATCGAGATAGTCGTGCACCGTCGTGAGCAAGGCGGCTCTCATAGGGAAATATTCTTTCTGCGGCGCCCCACGTATTGGTGGCGTTTTCCACAGCGTGTCTAGCTCCTCCTTCAAAGAGCCCCAGATCTGATTGATGTCGTTCCCTGGTTGTTTCGCCCTTCAATTAGCATACTCATGTGAATGTACTTCCTCTTCATGCACAACCGGGGAAGGTTGTACATCCACACAAACACAGGCGGTGCTATGTGTGCTTCTCGGTTGCCAAACGGATTGACTCCATCGGTGCTCGCACCCAAAGACGATGTTCCTTGGATCCTTCCCAAATTCGGTCTTGGTTCAACGCTTGCCATCGGCTCGCATCCTTAGGGTGACTCAGCATCTTGTCTTTTTATCTATCTCGGATCATTTGCATCATCTTCTCGCTTCTTCTCCTCCCTATCCGCGTGCCAACGCAGGAGCTTTGCTACCTTAGGGTCGGCGAAATACCGCTGCACGAGGAGTGATCGGAAAGTACCACACCGATTTTCGAGAGCTTTCTTCCTCTTCTTGTATCGAGTGACGCCGACACCGGACATATGGTAGACTCGCGTGCTCGTCCCGATAAATGATGCAATTGTTCATGCACACATGGTATTTCACGGCGGTAAATCCAGAGGACACACGATTTTCTTCGCCTCGAAACTGGTCGGGCACTTGTTCCCCTTGGGAAGACGTTCGTGCGTAATGACATGTTCTCGTCGAAGCATCGTCGGTCATTTTGTGTTTTACCTTCATCTCGAGCCATGAGCGTTACTTTCAAAGCGGTATCCTCGGGCTGCATCCTTCATACAATGGAGTAACGCGTCTATCTCCGGTTGATCCAGCTTGGCTTTCTCTCGGCGGCAGCTCTTGCGTTATCCGTCCGGTTGAGAAGCAGCTCTTGAATATGAGGGTCCTGCACCCAGCCTCCATCGCCGTCTGCTCCGGCATCTTCATCTTCATGATCATGCCCTTCGTCTTGATCTTCCTCATCATCATGTACGACATCTTCTACATGATGATGTGTACAAGATCACCGTCGTGATCATGTCACGGAGATTCTTCGTCTTCTCGCCCGCCCTTGCTATGGTGGTACTTGTCTTGTTGCCCTTCCTCATTTCTTGCCCGGCCCTCGCCATGGACGACTTGATAGTCATCTTCATCACCTTGCCACCGATAGCCATCCATGAAACCACGCAAGAGCGGTGGTCCGCACCTGCCGGAATCCGGTCCGCAATAAGGCTCTTCAACTTGCATCTTCGACATGGACATCTTATCTCCGTCTCGTTCTTTTGAAGCATCTCGGCCTTCGGAGCTCAAAACCTATTCACGATGCCTTCGGTCATCATGCGGACCATGGTCTCCTGCGGGTAGAGCAAAACGATATGTTAGAACCAAGAAAAATTTGGCATGACCTTCCCTAAAAATAGGACCAAAAGAATGCATAGTGCCAAAATTCTCGCGAAACGGAAATGAATCAAAACATTCCGCAAAATATTGGCAACTATCGCATATTTCAAATACCGGTACCTTCAAACACAAACATATATGCAACACCACAAACACTTGCAACACCACAAACATACATAGATCTAGCTAGGCCACAAAAGTGCATGTGCACGTTGTTGGAGCGAGCTAGGGAGAAAAAAAGTAGATCTATATCATGAAGATAGCTTTCCTTACTTACCTATCAAAATAGGTAATTTCACCACTTAATTTTGTTGAATCTATGGTGGAAATGAGGTGAGGAGGAGGAGATGGCCGAAATCTTGGAGAAGGAGGTGGATGGAATGAAGTGGGGAAAGTGAGTGGGTAGGTGTGGGCTGTCCAAAATATCTTGTTGGTCCCAGGTTACTAATGGCGCACCCTCTCCTCATGCACCATTAGTAACCACAGTTACTAATGGCGCATCAGAAGAGCGTGCGCCATTAGTAGTTTTGCAAAAAAAGAATAAAACAAAATTTAGAGTAATGGCGCATCGCCTCGCTTAGTGCGCCATTAGAAGTTATATATAGTAATGGCGCATTGTAGAAGTCATGCGCCATTAGTATGTATGGGAAAATGGAAAAAAAATACATAGAGGCGCACCTGTCACGGTGCGCCATTAGAAGTTATATATAGTAATGGCGCATTGTAGGCCTCATGCGCCATTAGTATGTATGGGAAAATGGAAAAAAAAATCATACTAATGGCGCACCCACTCCACGGTGCGCCATTAGTGTCTTCCACTCTAATGGCGTATCTGGAACAGGTGCGCCATTAGTATATAGTAGTGGCGCACTGCCTCCACGGTGCGCCATTAGAATCAATCCTATCTATAGCCCTTTTCCTAGTAGTGCATGTTCGATCTACACCGATTGCATATGGATGATATTAGAGATAGATATGGTGTTAAGGATGAAGAATACGAGGGTGAGAATGCTCTCCGTATTGCCTTGTTCTTGGGATGACTATGACAAAAAAATCCCAGTGAAGATGGTAGATCTAATAGAAATCAACCACGTGGGTGGACGATCAGCTCTTTGTTTGCCACCATAGGAAATTTCATCAAATTGTGGTATATTTAGGTACAAGGCAAACATCATGTAAAAAGGGTCATGAAAAATGGCGCACTTGGGACCTGGTTGTGGAAACAGGGTGTGTTGAACCCTTAAGCCTCTCTTCTGGGGCATGTTATAGGTATGGAACAACTTCTAATGTAATGGTGATGTGTGAATAACTCTCCCTTGGACTATGGGTTCATAACAGTAGCTATTTAGCATCCTCTCTCCCATTGTTTGATGTAAAAATCACACGAGCTGCCTAACATGATCATGAACAATCTGATGTAACTCTTTGATATGTTGATTCCGTGTGATGAACTGTTCACTTCTGGTCATATTATATATGGTTTCACCCACACAAAAAAGATTATATATGGTTTTACAAAGCTCATAGATATGTCATCGCCACTAAGGATAAAAAGACAATTGACTAGTTGTCTTAGTGATGATCTGGAGATAAAGATAATATATTATCAAGATTGTGTCAAATTTATTAATTAAATGCCCTGTTTTATTTACTTAATACCTTAAGATGTAAAGGTATCTCAGTTGGAGGGTGGAGTATTGTTTGTAGATGCATGCTGGATAGTCGTCTATATGTTATCATGTCATATATGATTTTTGTTGCAAGGAAAAGATATGCAATTCATTATTCACATGCATATGGTTATATTTATTCATCATTGGTGTTGGAGATACGCTCATAGATTTTGCTTGCACTTTTTGCGTTTAATTATCCCGGTCCAATCTTCCTCATAAGGAGAACTCATATTTTACTTCATTTGCACTTTTGTTTTCTATAACCAAATATAGAAAATATTTTCAACCACATGATACGACTCATAGCTTATTGCAGCTAGCAAAGGTTGTGAGTTGACAACCTCACTATACTTGCTGGGGACAAAAGTCAAGTTTCTTAGTTGTATGTAGGGTTTATCATTGTTTTTGTGTCTGGTGGTTCAAGAATTAATTAGCTTGGTTTCATATACTGAGGCAAAGCCTATAGCTTACTAACAACCCCTTGCGCTCAGGGCCCAAAAATGTTGCTTGACAAGTACTTCCTCCATCCAAAATTACTTGTCCCTCAAACAGATATATCTATCACTAAACGTCTAGATACATCCATTACAGCGACAACTAATTCCTGACGGAGTTAGTAGTAGCGCCCTTGTTGCGAGGTAACATCAAGTCCTCCTAAGTGTTGTTTTGCAACATTTTTTACTAATTGTTATTTTTCTTATTTAGTTGTATTTTATTTAGTTAGTTTTACTTTTATCCAAGTCTAGAAAAAAACTAAAGAACAATTTTTTTATTTAAGCACAATAGTATCTAGTAGTTACGAAGCCTAGTAGCAGTGTTTATACATTGTTTACACAGCACAAATTTATGTGAATAATAATGCCTAATTTTTCCTAACAAAAAGAAACCAATCAAATAATGTTTGGAGGATTTACAATATGGAGAATTTTCTTTAGAAGAATTTAATGTAGTATTAAATCAGTTGAGTATTATTAGGAATATTTTATTGTGCTCCCAATGTGGAAATTTTATTTGGAAGATTTTAATGCGGTATTAACGTGGTGGATTTTAATTGGAAAATTTTAATGTTGAATTAATGCAGAAAACCCTATCTCAAAGATTTCAATGTGGTATTAATGCGAAAAGTTTTGCTTGGAAGATTTTAATATGGCATTAATGTGGAAACTTTATTTGGAAGATTTGTAGTATGGTATAAATGCTAAATATTATATTTGTAATATCTTAATGTGGCATTAATGTGGAAATTCTATTTGAAGATTTCTAGTGTGGTATTAATGTTAAATCTTATCGGGAAGATTCTGATATAGTATTAATGCAGAAATCTTATCTAAAAGATTTTTAATGTCGAATTATTATGGAATTTTTTATTTGGATGATTTAATGTGGTATTAATATTGGAAAAATTCTTTAAATCCCAACAAAATTCATATATACATCTTTAGCTCCTATCCAGAAAATATATAAAGCATTCTAAAGTTTTCCTAGAAATATCCAAACCTTTACATAAATGTTATTGGGGTTTTTAAACAATAAAAATAGGATATGAATAGTATGACTTGGCACGTGCTCATGTTATTATCTAATTATAATTTTCCTTAAGTTTTTTTTTTAAATTTCAAAAACTTGGATTGTACATTGCCTTGTAATTTATGCATCTCCCAAGTTAGGCAAAAATTTAAAAACATTCATTTCATATTAAAAAAACTTTTAGTTATTTAAAGATTTTTATCAAAATAAAATATTTTATTTTGTCTTTGTCTATGGGTCAAAATAATGATTGTGCTTGCATTTTTCTTCCTAGCTAAACGATAGGTCGGTTCTCACCAACTCATCTCTATTGACGAAGCTTTTCATGAGCCTTGAGACAAGCCCTAATACTTGTAAAACATAGGGTGTTTTGTTTCAAATCACTACATATGTGATGGTTGATACGTCTCTGATAAGTCTCCAACGTATCTATTTTTCCAAACACTTTTGCCCTTGCTTTGGACTCTAACTTGCATGATTTGAATGAAACTAACCCGGACTGACGCTGTTTTCAGCAGAACTACCATGGTGTTATTTTTGTGCAGAAATAAAAGTTCTCGGAATGACCTGAAAATCCACGGAGGAACTTTTTAGAAAATATAAAAAATACTGGCGAAAGAATCAAGGCCAGGGGGCCCACACCCTGTCCACGATGGTGCGGGACGCCCCCCTTGGGCGCGCCCCCCTGCCTCGTGGGCCCCCTGGATGTCCACCGACCTCAACTCCAACTCGATATATTCTCTTTCGCGGAGAAAAAAAATCAAAGATAAATTTTCTTCGCGTTTTACAATACGGAGCCGCCGCCAAGCCCTAATATCTCTCGGGGGCTGATCTGGAGTCCGTTCGGGGCTCCGGAGTGGGGGAATCGCCGTCGTCATCATCATCAACCATCCTCCATCACCAATGCTCACCATCTTGCGTGAGCAATTCCATCGTAGGCTTGCTGGACGGTGATGGGTTGGATGAGATTTACCATGTAATCAAGTTAGTTTTGTTAGGGTTTGATCTCTAGTATCCACTATGTTCTGAGATTGATGTTGCTATGACTTTGCTATGCTTAATGCTTGTCACTAGGGCCCGAGTGCCATGATTTCAAATCTGAACCTATTATGTTTTCATGAATATATGTGAGTTCTTGATCCTATCTTGCAATTCTATAGTCACCTATTATGTGTTATGATCCGACAACCCCGAAGTGACAATAATCGGGATACTTCTCGGTGATGACCGTAGTTTGAGGAGTTCATGTATTCACTAAGCGCTAATGCTTTGGTCCGGTACTCTATTAAAAGGAGGCCTTAATATCCCTTAGTTTCCATTAGGAACCCGCTGCCACGGGAGGGTAGGACAAAAGATGTCATGCAAGTTCTTTTCAATAAGCACGTATGACTATATTTGGAATACATGCCTACTTTACATTGATGAATTGGAGCTAGTTATGTGTCACCTTATGTTGAGGAATTGCATTTGACATAATTATCCATCACTGATCCAATGCCTATGAGCTTTTCACATATTGTGCTTTGCTTATTTACTCTACCGTTGCTACTGTTACAATTACTACAAAACTGCTACCAGTACTTTTATCACCGTTACCATTAGTATCATACTACTTTGCTGCTAAATACTTTGCTGCAGATACTAAGTTATCCAGGTGTGGTTGAATTGACAACTCAACTGCTAATACTTGAGAATATTCTTTGGCTCCCCTTGTGTCGAATCAATAAATTTGGGTTGAATAATCTACCCTCGAAAGTTGTTGCAATCCCCTATACTTGTGGGTTATCAAGACTATTTTCTGGCACCGTTACCGGGGAGCATAGCTCTATTCTTTGAGTCACTTGGGATTTATATCTGCCGATCACTATGAGGAACTTGAAAGATGAAAGAACTAAGATTTTTCCCTCAACTACGAGGGGAGGTAAGGAACTACCATCTAGCTCTGCACTAGATTCTCCTTCTGTTTTGAGTAAGCTTGCGACACCTAAACCTGCTACTGCTATGAATTCTGATATGTCGCATGTTATTGATGATGCCACTTCTGCTATGCATGATACTTATGATGAAACTACTTCTATGCTAGATACTACTGTGCCATTAGGTGAATATCTTGATGAACAACTTGCTAGGGTTAGAGAGAATGAAATTATTGAAGATGATATTATTGAAGATAGTGATGATGAAGGTTCTCCCCCTAAGTATGAAATGCCTGTTGTTCCAGAGGGTTATGTTATGGATGAAGAAACTGCTAGAGATCTTTTTGCTTGCAATGATAGATCTGATCTTAAGAAGTTATTAGCTAAACTTAAACAGAAAACTCTAAATGCTAGAATGAAATATGACCCTGCTTTTGCTACTTCACCTATTTTTGTTACTGATAAGGATTATGAATTCTCTGTTGATCCTGAAATAATTACTTTGGTTGAATCTGATCCTTTTTATGGCTATGAATCTGAAACTGTTGTGGCACATCTTACTAAGTTGAATGATATAGCCACCCTGTTCACTAATGATGAGAAATCTTGCTACTATTATATCCTTAAGATATTTCCATTCTCATTAAAGGGTGATGCTAAAACTTGGTTTAATTCTCTTGATCCTGGTTGTGTGCGTAGTCCGCAGGATATGATTTATTACTTCTCTGCTAAGTATTTCCCCGCTCATAAGAAATAAGCTGCCTTGAGGGAAATATATAATTTTGTGCAAATTGAAGAAGAGAGTCTCCCACAAGCTTGGGGGAGGCTTCTCCGATTACTTAATGCTTTGCCTGATCATCCTCTTAAGAAAAATAAATTACTTGATATCTTTTATAATGGACTAACCGATGCTTCCAAGCACCACTTGGATACTTGTGCTGGTTGTGTTTTCAGGGAAAGAACAATCGACCAAGCTGAAGTGTTATTAAATAATATGTTGACTAATGAAAATAATTGGACTCTTCCTGAGCCAATTCCTGAGACAATTGAGCCAACTCCTGAGCCTAGCTTTTCCTAAACCAACTCCGAAGAAAAGGGGAGTTCTATTTCTCAGTCCTTAAGATATGCAAGAAGCAAAGAAATCTATAAAATAAAAAGGTATTAAAGCTGAAGATGTTAAGAATTTACCTCCTGTTGAAGAAATACATGGTCTTAATGTACCACCTATTGAAGAAACAGTTTGTCTTGATAACCCGACACAGGTAGTAAAGGTAAATTCTCTCTATAGATATGATAAAGTTGAAATCCCGTCTACTAAGTTTCCTAGCCAATGTTTGGATGAATTTGATGACTTTATGGCTAGACAAGAAAGTTTTAATGCTCATGTTGGTAGAGAATTAAAGAGTAATGCTTACATGATTGGACGCTTGAGTGATTATATGGATAGATTAAAGGTGAACTTAGACTCATTAGTAAACATGCTTCTATGGTTACCACTCAAGCAAAACAAGTAATTAAAGATCAAAGTGATTTGCTTCATTGAATTAAATAATAAACATGACTTTGCGGGTAGAGTGGCTACTAGAACTGGTAAAATGACTCAGGAACCTTTGTATCCTGAAGGCCACCCTAAGAGAATTGAGCAGGATTCTCAGAGAAATAATTTAGATGCACCTAGTCCTTCTAAAAAGAAGAAAAAGAAAAATGATAGGACTTTGCATGCTTCTAGTGAACCTGTTGTAGACACACCTGAGAATCCCAATGATATTTCTATTTTTGATGCTGAAACACAATCTGGTGATGAACATGAACCCAGTGATAATGTTATTGATAATGTTCATGTTGATGCTCAACCTAGCAATAATAATGATGTAGAGATTGAACCTGCTATTGATCTTGATAGCCCACAATCAAAGAATCAATGTTATGATAAGAGATATTTTGTTGCTAGGAAGCACGGTAAAGAAAGAGAACCATGGGTTCAGAAACCCATGCCTTTTCCTCCTAAGCCATCCAAGAAAAAGGATGATGAGGATTTTGAGCACTTTGCTGAAATGATTAGACCTATCTTCTTACGTATGCGCTTAACGATATGCTTAAATTAAATCCTTATGCTAAATATATGAAGGATATCATCACAAATAAAAGAAAGATACCGGAAGCTGAAATTTCCACCATGCTTGCTAATTACACTTTTAAGGGTGGAGTACCTAAGAAACTTGGAGATCCAGGGGTACTAACTATACCATGCTCCATTAAAAGAAACTATGTTAAAACTGCTTTATGTGATCTTGGAGCCGGTGTTAGTGTTATGCCTCTCTCTTTATATCGTAGACTTGAATTGAATAAGTTGACACCTACTGAAATATCTTTGCAAATGGCTGATAAATCAACTAATATACCTGTCGGTATTTGTGAGGATGTGCCTGTTGTGGTTACAAATGTCACTATCTTAACGGACTTTGTTATTCTTGATATTCCCGAGGACGATAGTATGTCGATTATCCTTGGTAGACCCTTTTTAGATACTGCAGGGGCTGTTATTGATTGCAACAAAGGCAATGTCACTTTTCATGTTAATGGTAATGAGCATACGGTACACTTTTCGAGGAAACAACCTCAAGTTCATAGCATCAATTCTATTGGAAAAATTCCAACTATTATTATTGGAGGTTTTGAATTTCCTCTTCCTACTATCAAGAAAAATATATGATATTCTTATTATTGGGGATGTTCATATCCCCGTTGAGGTAACCTAGTGTTATTAGAAATTTCTCCGGTTCCATGTTACTCGGAATGAGTTTGTTAACAAGACTTGATCAACCTTGTTAGTGGATTCTTTTTGATGATCATGAGATGGATGAAACTAGAAGGCACAACCTTCTGTACCCTCCTTTTTACTTTCTGTTTTTTAGAATAAATAAAGCAAAAATAGTATTATCTGTCTGTTTTCTGAATTATCCATGCAATAGAAAATATCCCTAAAACAAAAGTTCTCCAAATGCCCTGCAAATTTAGTATGATTTTTTCTGGAATATTTGAGGATTTTAGGCACTGAGAACACAGCAGGGGGGCAAGCACCTGGCCACGAGGGTCCAGGGCACGCCCCTGCCTCGTGGGCCCACGGTGGCCCCCTCCACTTATTCCTGCACCCACACACTCCATCTTCCTCCCAAAAAAATCACCATCCAGGTCAAGCACGAGTTCTAGGTCATTTTGCTGTGATTTTCGATCTCCTTGCTCAAAGCTCCATTCACAAAACTGCTTTGGGAGATTGTTGCTTGGTATGTGACTCCTCCAATGGTCCAATTAGTTTTTGTTCAAGTGCTTTATTCATTGCAAATTTTTGCTGCCTAGGTGACCATGTTATTGAGCTTGCATGTCAAATTTATGAGGTTCCAAGTAATTCTAATGCATGATATAGGCTCTAGACGCTTGTGGGAGTAGTTGCTATCAATTTTGTTGAGTTTTATTCACTTTTATTTTGAAGTTACTAAAAAATTCAGAAATTTTTCAGAGGAAGAAATATGTCCAGGAAAATGTACCAAGGTGGTTCTTCAATAAAGCAAGGACCAAGGCACGCAATGCGTGAACAAGACGATGAACCACCAAGGGAAGCTGATGTGCGGCCTTATGAATGGCCATCAGAAGAATTTATGGTCAATGCAGGCATCAAGGATGAATTTGACGCATATGTGTGTAATGCCGATCTTGAGGCCTTCATGCAAGATAAGTGTCCTCAGTACTACTATTTGACTGATTCATTCGTGAGAAGGTTTAAATTTTCATCTTCGCGTAATTCTCAAAGTGTCCTGTTTGATATTTATGATCAATCATATCCCATGGACTTAGAAGATTTTACTACTACTTGCAAACTCCCACAGTGGGGTAGTGTTAATGAACCCCGTAAATCTGAATATAAAGACTTTCTTGCTAGTATCACTGTGGGAGAATCTAGAGATATAGCACAAGCTACCATAGGGAGCATTCACTTTCCTGCTATACATTATTTTGCTCTCTTTATTGGTAGATGCATTAATGATAAAGATGAAGCATTTTCACATGTGTGTCCCTGACCTTTGTGTCCTCAAGAGTGCTGTATTAGGTAATAAAGATTATAACTTGGGGGCAATTGTTGCACGTAGGTTGCATAATAATGGTTTATCTGGAGATTTGTTTGGAGTGATTTATGTGACCTGTGTTGCTAATTATCTTGGTATACCTCCACGTGAGGGTGATAGGGAGTTGCCTCCTGCTTTATTAGATTATGACACTATGGTCAGTCATCATTTTCTTGTGAGGAACGAATAATTCCTCCAGTATCGACTAATCTTTGACAGACGTCGCTCTGTCCATGTTACTCTCCCTGCTCCTACCCTTTTTGATTATCAGGCAAAAAGAAGATATGTTGTGACCAGGGAGGAGGCAACCGAATACGAGAGGAGAGCAGAGGCAGCTCGCCGCCATGCCGCAACTCAGGAGGCAATGGCTGCTGCATCTCAGTATGACGCCAGTTACATCTTCGGATATCAGTCAGGCTATCCATGGCCATAGACCAACTTAGGCCAAAAGCCTAAGCTTGGGGGAGTATGTATTTCTTACCAACATTACATTCATGTTCACACACTATTCTAGTTGTCGGTGCTCATACTTTTTCATTGTACTATCCATGCTAGTTTAATTTCATTTTCTAGCTTTCTTCTTGTGTGTTCGATAAACCGAAGAAAAACCAAAAAAATTAGTTAGTTTAATTTCCATGTCTGTAGTAGTAATTAAATGAAAACCTAAAAAGATTTCTCATTCTTCTTTTGCTTGTTGGGAGCTTTCCCGTGTAAATAGTTTTATTTTCTTTTCTTTCCTTTGGGGGTCGAAAGGAGAAGACCGTAATGAAAATGTTTAGTGGCTATTACATGCATGATTGTTGATTTAACCAAGAGCCCATATTACCTTGTCTTCTCCCTTGAATTGAATGCTTGCAGATTCTAGCTTAGCCCAATGCACGTGCACTATTATTATTATACACACCGTTTGGTCGTGCAAGTGAAAGGCAATAATGACGATATATGATGGATTGATTGAGATAAGAGGAGCTGGTATGAACTCGACCTCTCTTGTTTTTGTAAATATGATTATAGTTGCTCATGACATGCTTAATTATCTAGGAGTTTACAATGGTTTACCTTGCCTGCCAACATGCTATTAAAATGGTTGTGATGTGGTATGATAGGGTGGTATCCTCCTTTGAATGATTCGAGTGATTCGACTTGGCACATGTTCACGCATGTAGTTGAAAACAAATCAACATAGCCTTCACGATATTTATGTTCATGGTGGATTATATCCTACTCCCGCTTCCACTCGGTGTTGATTAATTTTAATGCATGTTCATGTCTGTTGTCGCTCTCTCAGTTGGTCGCTTCCAAGTCTTTTGCTAGCCTTCACCTGTACTAAGCGGGAATACTGCTTGTGCAAACAAACTCCATAAACCCCAAAGTTATTCCATATGAGTCCACCATACCTTCCTATATGCGGTATTTACCTGCCGTTCCAAGTAAATTTGTATGTGCCAAACTCCAAACCTTCAAATGAAATTCTGTTTTGTATGCTCGAGCAGCTCATGTTTCAACTAGGGCTGTCTGTATCTTTGATGCTAGGTGGATTATTTTCAAGGGGAGTGGACTCCGCTCCTCATTCACGAGAAAATGGTTGCTAACCGGGATGTCCAGTCCCATGATCAAAAAGATCAAAGCAAATCAAAATAATTAAACAAAACTCCCCCAGGGCTGTTGCTAGTTGGAGGCACTTGTTGTTTCGAGCAAGCCATGGATTGATGCTTGTTGGTGGTGGTGGAGTATAAACTTTACCATTCTATTTGGGAACCGCCTATAATGTATGTAGCATGGCATATATCGAGATCTCATAGTTGTTGCGTTGACAGTGAAAGTATGCCGCTCAAAAGTTTATTTATCTCTATTTCAAAATCAAGCTCTGGCACCTCTACAAATCCCTGCTTCCCTCTGCGAAGGGCCTATCTATTTACTTTTATGTTGAGTCATCACCCTCTTATTAAAAAGCACCCGATGGAGAGCACATCGTCATTTGCATGCATTACCATTAGTTTATATTGGGTATGACTTGACTGGATCTCTTTTACCATTAATTACAATGTTTAGTCAGCCCTTGATCTTTAAAGGTGCTCTACATTTACGTTTTGCGGTCTCAGAAAGGGCTAGCGAGATACCATCTTGTTTTATCATATTATGATTGTTTTGAGAAAGTGTTGTCATCCGATTTTTATTATTATTGCTCGCTAGTTGATTATGCCATTGATATGAGTAAACATGAGACCTAAGTGTTATTGTGAATATGGTTAGTTCATAATCTTTGCTAAAAACTTGAATGTTGGCTTTACATATTTACAACAACAAGGGCAAACAGAGTTTGTAAAAGTTTTTCTTTATCACTTTCAGTTTGTCAACTGAATTGCTTGAGGACAAGCAAAGGTTTAAGCTTGGGGGAGTTGATACGTCTCCAACGTATCTACTTTTCCAAACACTTTTGCCCTTGCTTTGGACTCTAACTTGCATGATTTGAATGAAACTAACCCGGACTGACGCTGCTTTCAGCAGAACTGCCATGGTGTTATTTTTGTGCAAAAATAAAAGTTCTCGGAATGACCTGAAAATCCACGGAGGAACTTTTCAGAAAATATAAAAATTACTGGGGAAAGAATCAAGGCCAGGGGCCCACACCCTGTCCACGAGGGAGGGGGGCGCGCCCCCTGCCTCGTGGGCCCCCTGGATGTCCACCGACCTCAATTCCAACTCCATATATTCTCTTTCACGGAGAAAAAAATCAGAGAGAAAGTTTCATCGCGTTTTACGATACAGAGCCGCCGCCAAGCCCTAATCTCTCTCGGGAGGGTTGATCTGGAGTCCATTCGGGGCTCCGGAGAGGGGGATTCATCGCCTTCGTCATCATCAACCATCCTCCATCACCAATTTCATGATACTCACCGCCGTGCATGAGTAATTCCATCGTAGGCTTGCTGGACGGTGATGGGTTGGATGAGATTTACCATGTAATCAAGTTAGTTTTGTTAGGGTTTGATCTCTAGTATCCACTATGTTCTAAGATTGATGTTGCTATGACTTTGCTATGCTTAATGCTTGTCACTAGGGCCCGAGTGCCAAGATTTCAGATCCGAACCTATTATGTTTTCATGAATATATGTGAGTTCTTGATCCTATCTTGCAAGTCTATAGTCACCTATTATGTGTTATGATCCGACAACCCCGAAGTGACAATAATCGGGATTCTTCTCTGTGATGACCGTAGTTTGAGGAGTTCATGTATTCACTAAGCGCTAATGCTTTGGTCCGGTACTCTATTAAAAGGAGGCCTTAATATCCCTTAGTTTCCATTAGGACCCCGCTGCCACGGGAGGGTAGGACAAAAGATGTCATGCAAGTTCTTTTCCATAAGCACGTATGACTATATTCGGAATACATGCCTACATTACATTGATGAACTGGAGCTAGTTCTGTGTCACCTTATGTTGTAACTATTACATGAGGAATCGCATCCGACATAATTATCCATACTGATCCAATTCCTACGAGCTTTTCACATATTGTGCTTTGCTTATTTACTTTACCGTTGCTACTGTTACAATTACTACAAAACTACTACCGTTACTTTTATCACCGTTACCATTACTATCATACTACTTTGCTACTAAATACTTTGCTGCAGATACTAAGTTATCCAGGTGTGGTGTAATTGACAACTCAACTGCTAATACTTGAGAATATTCTTTGGCTCCCCTTGTGTCGAATCAATAAATTTGGGTTGAATACTCTACCCTTGAAAATTGTTGTGATCCCCTATACTTGTGGGTTATCAGTCTCCAACGTATCTATAATTTTTGATTATTTCATGCTATCATATTATCACTTTTGTATGCTTTATATGTCATTTCATATTATTTTTTATGGACTAACCTATTAACTTAGTACCGGCCTATTTTTTGCATGTTTTTGTTTCACAGAAAAACCATACCTATCAAAATCCAAACACGATGAAACTTTGCATTGATTTTTTTTGGAACTTAGAAGTGTTGGAAACATGTCCTAGAGTCAATAATATTTGTACTATTATATTTGCATATTTTCATAATTAAAGAGTTTATATTCTATGCTATAACTGTTATGATCCTGGAATGTGTGATTCAGTGCAAAACTCATATGCACGTCTGGAATGGTAGACGGTAAATAGAAGGATCCTAGTCCCACCTCTAGGACTAGCTCAAGTGTTGTTGGTGATCGCGTTTTCTCGATCTTAGAATATCGTTAAATGTAACGATGATCCTAAAACAACATTGAGATTATGACATTGGAAGAACGATCATATTGAATCGACCTAATCTTGTTTGTTATGAATTGAGTTAATATTGTCTGTAATCAATTGTATTAACATAGTGTGTTAACATGTGAATTTGCTCCTTAATCCATGAGTGTACCGTAGCCACTTCTTACTGTACGCTGGGCTTTGGGTTTGCTCAAACGTCACCTACAACACGGTGATCATAACAACAACTTACAGGTTCATCGAAAAGTTTGACAAGGGACTAGATAACTCGAGAGTTGGATTTGCTCCTCCTCCAATGGAGAGATATTCTTAGGTCCCTCTTAGTGTGATGGTATCAATCATCATCTAGCCATACACACATGACTTCATCACAGGGATGCCGGAACATAATAATGAGAAAGAAGAACAAAGTCGGTAACGAGGATTTCGATATAGTGAGCATGGTGATGACTCAAGAGGATACCCATGCATCCAGGGGTTTGTGAATTATCATGAAGCAAAGGGAACATCACATGATAACCAAAGGTTCACTCGAATATCATTCATGTACTCATAGGGACCGATACGGACGTCCACGGTCCCACTGTCTGTCTTTGAACGAATGGTTTTCGTTCATGTCTATGAGTTACCGAACCTATGGGGGTCACAAGCTTAAGGCAATCACGATCTGCTGAGTGTTAGTAGGATGGGAGTCATGTGCATATATTTGTGAAATTATTTCATGAATATTCAGAATAGTTCTGAGCGGATCCAGGGTCACCAGAAAGGTTTCACAGAGTATCTGGTAATACCATGTATTATCGATAAATTATACTCCCTCCGTCCGGAAATACTTGTCATCAAAATGGATAAAAAATGATGTATCTAGATGTATTTTAGTTCTAGGTACATCTCTTTTTATCCATTTTGATGACAAGTATTTTCGGACGGAGGGAGTATATAGGTGGAAAATGTTTCAGAAGATGTTCATATATATATATATATATATATATATATATATAATGGTCTATAAGTATTCAGAATATTTTATATTTGATTTAGATATCAACAGGCCTTAAAATACCAAGAGGTAGAAGGAATTATGGGCCACAAGGGCCCATAAGGAAGTGGCGCCCCTCCTTGCCATATGGGGGCCCGAATTGGACAAACGGAGGGAGTTCAACTCCCCCTCCTAGGCCGGGGCCCCAAGGAGGAAACTTTCCCCATTGGTGGTTACCCTCTCCTCCTCCAACCTATATATACTAGGGGTTTTTGCTCTATTGTTCATACAAGTTTTGGAGCCTCCTCTAGTTCTTCTAGTTCTAGTTCTAGTTAGTCCTAGTTGACTGATTAGGGCTAGGATAATCATCTTGTCCTTATAAGTAGAAGCCTTGCGTGGTCCTAATCTCCTCCCTCTAATTCTCCGACGACTATTAGCTCTAGACAGCGAAGCGCTGCCGGATCGTGAAGGTCGTACACTTGCAACCATGTAGAGAGGGTGTGCTTTCGGTCTTCGATTCAAGGGGTTGTTCGTGGGCGGTATGATGGATCGTTCATCAATGGATTGAGGGACTCCAAGTACGATCTACATCGACACGTTCTTCTTCCGCTGCACTCAGCGACGGTAATGATCATGATCCCAACCCACATCTTCATATTGGTCTTGGGTGATCATAGGCATGCTTTTTTTTGTTTTCTACTATGTTTTCCAACAGTGGCATCTGATATGTCTCCAACGTATCTATAATTTTTGATTGCTCCATGCTACTTTATCTACTGTTTTGGACTATATTGGGCTTTATTTTCCACTTTTATATTACTTTTGGGACTAACCTATTAACCGGAGGCCCAGCCCAGAATTGCTGTTTTTTTGCCTATTTCAGTGTTTCGAAGAAACGGAATATCAAACGGAGTCCAAACGGAATGAAACCTTCGGGAGCGTGATTTTCCAACCGAACGTGATCCAGGAGACTTGGACCCTACTCCAAGAAGTGCCAGAGGCGGTCACGAGGGTGGAGGGCGCGTCCCCCTGGATGCGCCCCCTACCTTGTGGGCCCCATGACGCTCCACCGACGTACTCCTTCCTCCTATATATACCTACGTATCCCCAAACGATCAGAACAGGAGCCAAAAACCTAATTCCACCGCCACAACCTTCTGTATCCATGAGATCCCATCTTGGGGCTGTTAGGAGCTCACGGAGGGGCATCCACCATGGAGGGCTTCTACATCATCATCATAGCCCCTCCGATGAAGTGTGAGTAGTTTACTTCAGACCTTCGGGTCCATAGCTAGTAGCTAGATGGCTTCTTCTCTCTTTTTGGATCTCAATACAATGTTCTCCCCCTCTCTCGTGGAGATCTATTCGATGTAATCTTCTTTTTGCGGTTTGTTTGTTGAGACCGATGAATTATGGGTTTATGATCCAGTATTATCTATGGAAAATATTTGATTCTTCTCTGAATTCTTTTATGTATGATTGAGTTATATTTGCAATTCTCTTCGAATTATCCTTTTTGGTTTGGCCAACTAGATTGGTAGTTCTTGCAATGAGAGAAGTGCTTAGCTTTGGGTTCAATCTTGCGGTGTCCTTACTCGATGTGATGTAAAGAGTTGCAAGGCACGTATTGTATTGTTGCCATCGAGGATAACAAGATGTTTTTTTATCATATTGCATGAATTTATCCCTCTACATCATGTCATCTTGCTTAAGGCGTTACTCTGTTTTTAACTTAATACTCTAGATGCATGCTGGATAGCGGTCGATGAGTGGAGGAATAGTAGTAGATGCAGAATCATTTTGATCTACTTGTTTTGGACGTGATGCCTATATACATGATCATTGCCTAAATATACTCATAACTATGCTCAGTTCTGAGAATTGCTCAACAGTAATTTGTTCACCCACCATAGAAAATCTATGCTCTTGAGAGAAGCCACTAGTGAAACCTATGGCCCCCGAGTCTATTCTCATCATATCAATCTCTATCACTTTATTTACTATCTTTGCTTTTACTTTGCCTTTTACTTTTTACTTTGCATCTATCTATCAAAAATACCAAAAATATTATTTATCATCTCTATTAGATCTCACTATCGTAAGTGACCGTGAAGGGATTGACAACCCCTAATCGTGTTGGTTGCGAGTTGCTATCGTTTTGTGTAGGTACGAGGGACTTGTGCGTGGTTTCCTACTGGATTGATACCTTGGTTCTCAAAAACTGAGGGAAATACTTACGCTACTTTGCTGCATCATCCTCTCCTCTTCGGGGAAAACCAACGCAGTGCTCAAGAGGTAGCAAGAAGAATTTCTGGCGCCGTTGCCGGGGAGGCTCACGCAATTCATTTTCCTCTCCCCCACTTCACCCTTGCCGTTTTATTTGCCCTCTCTTTCCCAATCTCCTCCTCTCTTTCCCGTTTGCCTTTTCCCTTTGCCTTTCTGTTTGCATGTGTGTTGGATTACTTGTTGCCATGGCGCAAGATAATAACAAATTGTGTGATTTCTCGAATACCAATAATAATGATTTCCTTAGTTCTCCGATTGCTCCTCTTAATAATGATGAGTCTTGTGAAATCAATACCGCTTTGCTGAATCTTGTTATGAAAGATCAATTCGCCGGCCTTCCTAGTGAAGATGCCGCTACTCATCTAAACAATTTTGTTGATTTGTGTGATATGCAAAAGAAGAAAGATACGGATAACAATATTGTCAAATTGAAGTTATTTCCGTTTTCACTTAGAGATCGTGCTAAAGTTTGGTTATCATCTTTGCCTAAAAATAGTATTGATTCTTGGAACAAGTGCAAGGATGCTTTTATATCTAAGTATTTTCCTCCCGCTAAGATTATCACTCTTAGGAACGACATCATGAATTTTAAACAACTTGATCATGAGCATGTTGCCCAATCTTGGGAAAGGATGAAATTGATGCTTCGCAATTGCCCTACTCATGGTTTGAATTTATGGATGATCATACAAATTTTTTATGCCGGATTGAATTTTGCTTCTAGAAATCTTTTAGATTCGGCCGTGGGAGGCACGTTTTTGGAAATTACGTTAGGAGATGCTACCAAATTGCTTGATAATATTATGGCTAATTATTCTCAATGGCACACCGAAAGATCTTCTAGTAAAAAAGTGCATGCTATAGAAGAAATCAATGTTTTGAGTAAAAAGATGGATGAACTTATGAAGATGTTTGCTCCTAAAAATACTCCTCTTGATCCCAATGATATGCCTTTATCTACTTTGCTTGAGAATAATAATGAATCTATGGATGCGAATTTTGTTGGTAGGAATAGTTTTGGAAACAACGCTTATAGAAGGAATTTAATCCTAGGCCCTATCCTAGTAATCCTTCTAATAATTATGGAAATTCCTACAACAACTCTTATGGAAATTTTTAATAAGATGCCCTCTGAATTTGAGAGTAGTGTTAAAGACTTTATGAATTCACAAAAGAATTTTAATGCTTTGCTTGAAGAGAAATTGCTTAAAGTTGATGATTTGGCTAGGAACATTGATAGAATTTATCTTGAAATTGATTCTTTAAAGCTTAGATCTATTCCTCCTAAGCATGATATCAATGAGTCTCTCAAAGCCATGAGAATTTCCATTGATGAGTGCAAGGAAAGAACCGCTAGGATGCGTGCTTCCAAAGATACCTTTATTAAAGTGTGTTCTTCCAATCCCTATGAAAATCAAGATGAAGATCTAAAAGTTATTGATGTGTCCCCCATTAAATCTTTGTTTTGCAATATGAATCTTGATGAATCTGAATATGATCTTCATTTACCTAGAAGGCGTTCTAAGAATTCGGAGTTTCTAGATCTTGATGATGAATTTGATGATAGTGGGATTGAAATAAATAAAAACCGTGATGTTGCTAAACCCACTATTTTGGATCTCAGGGAATTTAATTATGAAAATTGCTCTTTGATTGGTTGTATCTCCTTGTTCCAATCCGTGCTAGATTCTCCTCATGCTTATAGTCAAAATAAGGCCTTTACCGAACACATTGTTGATGCTTTGATGCAATCTTATGAAGAAAAACTTGAGTTGAAAGTTTCTATCCCTAGAAAACTCTATGATCAGTGGGAACCTACTATTAAAATTAAAATTAAAGATTTTGAGTTTCATGCTTTGTGTGATTTGGGTGCTAGTGTCTCTACTATTCCCAAAACTTTATGTGATTTGCTAGATTTCCGTGATCTTGATGATTGCTCTCTAAACTTGAATCTTGCGGATTCCACTATTAAAAAGCCTATGGGAAGAATTAATGATGTTCTTATTGTTGCAAATAGGAATTATGTGCCCGTAGATTTTATCGTTTTTGATATAGATTGCAATCCTTCATGTCCTATTATTCTTGGTAGACCTTTCCTTAGAACGATTGGTGCAATTATTGATATGAAGGAAGGGAATATTCGATTCCAATTTCCTTTAAAGAAGGGCATGGAACACTTCCCTAGAAAGAAAATAAAATTACCATATGAATCTATCATGAGAGCCAGTTATGGATTGCCTACCAAAGACGGCAATACCTAGATCTATCCTTGCTTTTATGCCTAGCTAGGGGCGTTAAACGATAGCGCTTGTTGGGAGGCAACCCAAATTTATTTTGTGTTTTTGTTTTTGCTTCTGTTTAGGAATGAATAATCCATCTACCTTAAGTTTAGATGTGGTTTTATGTTTTAATTAGTGTTTGTGACAAGTAGAACCTATAGGATAACCTACGATGATAGTTGATTTGATTCTGCTGAAAAACAGAAACTTTGCACGCACGAATATAATTTTGTTAAATCACAGGAACGTTATTTTGCGTTGATTCTTTTTGCTTCTGTTCAATAAACAAATTTATCAGGACGTCCTATTTTGGAAGAATTTTTAAAGTTCCATAAGTTTGCGTTAGTTACAGATTGCTACAGACTGTTCTGTTTTTGACAGATTCTGTTTTTCGTGTGTTGTTTGCTTATTTTGATGAATCTATGGCTAGTAAAATAGTTTATAAACCATAGAGAAGTTGTAATACAGTAGGTTTAACACCAATATAAATAAAGAATGAGTTCATTACAGTACCTTAAGTAGTTCTTTGTTTTCTTTCTCTAATGGAGCTCACGAGATTTCTGTTGAGTTTTGTTTTGTGAAGTTTTCAAGTTTTGGGTGAATTCTTTTGATGGATTATGGAACAAGGAGTGGCAAGAGCCTAATCTTGGGGATGCCCATGGCACCCCCAAGATAATCCAAGGACACCAAAAAGTCAAAGCTTGGGGATGCCCCGGAAGGCATCCCCTCTTTCATCCACTTCCATTGGTAATTTACTTGGAGCTATATTTTTATTCACCACATGATATGTGTTTTGCTTGGAGCATCTTGTATTATTTGTGTCTTTGCTTGTAAGTCTACCACAATCATCCTTGATGTACACATATTTTGAGAGAGCCATACATGAATTGGAGTTTGTTAGAATACTCTATGTGCTTCACTTATATCTTCTGAGCTTGATAGTTTTGCTCATAGTGCTTCACTTATATCTTTTGAGCATGATATTTTTTTGCTCTAGTGCTTCACTTACATATTTTAGAGCACGGTGGTGGATTTGTCTTAAAGAAACTATTGATCTCTCATGCTTCACTTAGATTATTTTGAGAGTCATTAATAGCATGGAATTTGCTTAATGTTAATATACATAATGTTCAAGATATGTGAAACTTTCTTTTGAGTGAATTGAATACTAAGATAAGTTTGATGCTTGATAATTGTTTTGAGATATGGAGGTGATAATATCAAAGTCGTGCTAGTTGATAATTGTGAATTTGAGTAATACTTGTGTTGAAGTTTGCAAGTCCCGTAGCATGCACATATGGTTAAAGTTGTGTAACAAATTTGAAACATGAAGTGTACCTGGCTTGTGCATCCTTATGAGTGGCGGTCGGGGACGAGCGATGGTCTTTTCCTACCAATCTATCCCCCTAGGAGCATGCGCGTAGTACTTGATTTTTGATGGCTTCTAAATTTTTGCAATAAGTATATGAGTTCTTTTGACTAATGTTGAGTCCATGGATTATCCACACTCTCACATTTCCACCTTTGCTAGCCTCTTCGGTACCGTGCATTGCCCTTTCTCACCTTGAGAGTTGGTGCAAACTTTGCGGTGCATCAAACCCGTGATACGATCGCTCTATCACACATAAACCTCCTTATATCTTCCTCAAAACAGCCACCATACCTACCTATCATGGCATTTCCATAGCCATTCCGAGATATATTGCCATGCAACTTCCATCATCATTATTATGACATACATTACTTTTGTCATATTGCCATTGCATGATCATGTAGTTGACATCGTATTTGTGGCAAAGCCACTATGCATTATTTTCCATACATGTCACTCTTGATTCATTGCACCATCCCGGTACACCGCCGGCGGCATTCATATAGAGTCATAATTTGTTCTAAGTTTCGAGTTCTAATTGTTGAGTTGTAAGAAAAATAAAAGTGTGATGATCATTATTATTAGAGCATTGTCCCAAGTGAGGAAAGGATGGTGGAGACTATGATTCCCCCATAAGTCGGGATGAGACTTCGGACGAAAAAAAAAGAAAAAAAAGAGAGAGAAAAAAAGAAAGAAAACAGAAAAAAAGCAAGGCCAAAGAAAAAAAAGAAAGGCCCAAAAAAAGAGAAAAAAATGAAAGAGAAAGAGAGAAGGGACAATGCTACTATCCTTTTACCACACTTGTGCTTCAAAGTAGCACCAAGATCTTCATGATAGAGAGTCTCTCATTTTATCACTTTCATATACTAGTGGGAATTTTTCATTATAGAACTTGGCTTGTATATTCCAATGATGGGCTTCATCAAAATGCCCTAGGTCTTCGTGAGCAAGCAAGTTGGATGCACACCCACTTAGTTTCTTTTGTAGAGCTTTCATATACTTATAACTCTAGTGCATCCGTTGCATGGCAATCCCTACTCCTCATGTTGACATCAATTGATGGGCATCTCCATAGCCCGTTGATTAGCCTCGTCAATGTGAGACTTTCTCCTTTTTGTCTTCTCCACACAATCCCCATCATCATATTCTATTCCACCCATAGTGCTATATCCATGGCTCGCGCTCATGTATTGCGTGAAGGTTGAAAAAGTTTGAGATTATTTGAGTATGAAACAATTGCTTGGCTTGTCATTGGGGGTATAGAAGTTGGGAACATCTTTGTGTGATGAAAATGAAGCATAGCCTAACTATATGATTTTGTAGGGATGAACTTTCTTTCGCCATGTTATTTTGAGAAGACATGATTGCTTTGATTAGTATGCTTGAAGTATTATCATTTTTGTGTCAGTATGAACTTTTCTCTTAAATCTTTCGGATCTGAATATTCATATCACAAGTAAGAAGATTTATATTGAAATTATGCCAAAGTATCACTCCGCATCAAAAATTCTTTTTTATCATTTACCTACTCGAGGACGAGCATGAATTAAGCTTGGGGATGCCTGATACGTCTCCAACGTATCTATAATTTTTTATTGCTCCAAGCTACTTTATCTACTATTTTGGACTATACTGGGCTTTATTTTCCACTTTTATATTAATTTTGGGACTAACCTATTAACCGGAGGCCCAGCCCAGAATTGCTGTTTTTTGCCTATTTCAGTGTTTCAAAGAAACGGAATATCAAACGGAGTCCAAACGGAATGAAACCTTCGGGAACGTGATTTTCAACCGAGCGTGATCCGGAGACTTGGACCCTACTCCAAGAAGTGCAGGCGGTCACGAGGTGGAGGCACCCCTGGCGCACCCCTACCTCGTGGGCCCCGACGCTCCACCGGCGTACTCCTTCCTCCTATATATACCTCGTATCCCCAAGCGATCGAACAGAGCCAAAACCTAATTCCACCGCCGCAACCTTACGTATCCACGAGATCCCATCTTGGGGCTGTTCGAGCTCCGTCGGGGGGCATCCACCACGGAGGGCTTCTACATCATCACCATAGCCCCACCGATGAAGTGTGAGTAGTTTACTTCAGACCTTCGGGTCCATAGCTAGTAGCTAGATGGCTTCTTCTCTCTTTTTGGATCTCAATACTATATTCTCCCCCTCTCTCGTGGAGATCTATTCAATGTAATCTTCTTTTTGCGGTGTGTTTGTTGAGACCGATGAATTGTGGGTTTATGATCCAGTATTATCTATGGAAAATATTTGATTCTTCTCTGAATTCTTTTATGTATGATTGAGTTATCTTTGCAAGTCTCTTCGAATTATCCTTTTTGGTTTGGCCAACTAGATTGGTAGTTCTTGCAATGGGAGAAGTGCTTAGCTTTGGGTTCAATCTTGCGGTGTCCTTACTCGATGTGTAAAGAGTTGCAAGGCACGTATTGTATTGTTGCCATCGAGGATAACAAGATGGGGTTTTATCATATTGCATGAATTTATCCTCTACATCATGTCATCTTGCTTAAGGCGTTACTCTGTTTTTAACTTAATACTCTAGATGCATCTTTGGATAGCGACCGATGAGTGGAGTAATAGTAGTAGATGCGAATCGTTTGATCTACTTGTTTTGGACGTGATGCCTATATACATGATCATTGCCTAGATATACTCATAACTATGCTCAATTCTGTCAATTGCTCAACAGTAATTTGTTCACCCACCGTAGAAAATCTATGCTCTTGAGAGATGCCACTAGTGAAACCTATGGCCCCCGGGTCTATTCTCATCATATCAATCTCTATCACTTTATTTAGTTGCTTTGCTTTTACTTTGCCTTTTACTTTTTACTTTGGATCTATCTATCAAAAATACCAAAAATATTATTTATCATCTCTATCAGATCTCATTATCGTAAGTGACCGTGAAGGGATTGACAACCCCTAACCGCGTTGGTTGCGAGTTGCTATCGTTTTGTGTAGGTACGAGGGACTTGTGCGTGGTCTCCTACTGGATTGATACCTTGGTTCTCAAAAACTGAGGGAAATACTTACGCTACTTTGCTGCATCATCCTTTCCTCTTCGGGTAAAACCAACGTAGTGCTCATGAGGTAGCAACATCATGAGTAGTTATATGAGTAGGTGCAGGTTGCGATCTAGATCACATGTGACTGTGAGGGTTGATGTTCTTGCTATGCTTCCCTCAAGTGTTGCTTCTGTTCAATTCATCGATGACATGGTGTAGATTTTACAAGGTTCTAAAAATTGATCAGCTCTGTCTGTCGACGATCTGCTAACAGTTCCTTGCGCTTCACCATAGTTGAGAATAGTGAACCTTCGCGTACACAAGAGGACAACACCTGCACACAGACAAAAGTAAATACTTGCACCCAACGCGGGTAAGAGGGTTGTCAATCCACTTGCACTCGTTACTTGCAAGGATCAAATCTTGTATAGGTAGATATACCAATTGCAAAACACAATAAAAGTAAATAAATTACAACATAGGAATTTTGGTTTTTATAATATTATTAAAGTAGACCTGCGGGCCATAGTTTTCACTAGAGGCTTCTGTTGGAAATATGCCCTATAGGCAATAATAAAATGGTTATTATTATATTTCCTTGTTCATGATAATTGTCTGTTGTTCATGCTATAATTGTATTGACAGGAAACTGTAATACATGTGTGAATACATAGACCACAACAAGTCCCTAGTGAGCCTCTAGTTGACTAGCTCGTTGATCAACAGATGGTCACGGTTTCCTGACTATGGACATTGGATGTCATTGATAACGGGATCACATCATTAGGAGAATGATGTGATGGACAAGACCCAATCCTAAGCATAGAACAAGATTGTGTAGTTCGTTTGCTAAAGCTTTTCTAATGTCAAGTATCATTTCCTTAGACCATGAGATCGTGCAACTCCCGGATACCGTAGGAATGCTTTGGGTGTACCAAACGTCACAACATAACTGGGTGTCTATAAAGGTGCACTACATGTATCTCTGAAAGTGTCTGTTGGGTTGGCACGAATCGGGACTGGGATTTGTCACTCTGTATGACGGAGAGGTATCTCTAGGCCCACTCGGTAATGCATCATCATAATGAGCTCAATGTGACTATGTAGTTGGTCACAGGATCATGCATTGCAGAATGAGTAAAGTGACTTGCCGGTAATGAGATTGAACGAGGTATTGGGATACCGACCATCGAATCTTGGGCAAGTAACGTACCGATTGACAAAGGGAATTGTATACGGGATTACTTGAATCCTCGACATCGTGGTTCATCCGAAGAGATCATCGTGGAACATGTGGGAGCCAACATGGGTATCCAGATCCCGCTATTGGTTATTGGCCGGAGATCTGTCTCGGTCATGTCTGCATGATTCCCGAACCCGTAGGGTCTACACACTTAAGGTTCGATGACGCTAGGGTTATAAGGAAGATTTGTATGTGATTAACGAATGTTGTTCGGAGTCCCGGATGAGATCTTGAACGTCACGAGGAGTTCCGGAATGGTCCGGAGGTGAAGATTTACATATGGGAAGTCATCATACGGTCATCGGAAATATTCGGGGATATACTAGTATTGTACCGGGACCACTTGAGGGGTTCCGGGGGTCCACTGGGAGGGTCCACCTGCCCCAGAGGGCCTTGTGGGATGTAGGTGGAAGGGAACCAGCCCCTAGGTGGGCTGGGCGCCAAACCCCCCTAGGGCCCATGCGCCTAGAATTGGGGGGAACCCTAAAGGGGGCGCCCTCCCTTGCTTGGGGGGCAAGCCCCCTCCCCCTTGGCCGCCGCCCCCTCTCTAGATCTCATCTAGAGGGGCCGGCCCCCTTCCCCCTTCTCCCTATTAATAGAGGGGTGGAGGGAGGTGCAACACCACATCCAAGGCACAGCCCCTCCCCTCCCCAACACCTCTCCTCCTCCGCGTGAGCTTGGCAAAACCCTACCGAAGAACTGCCACTCCATCACCACCACGCCATCGTGCTGCTGCTGGAACCTTCTTCCTCAACCTCTCCCTCCTCCTTGCTGGATCAAGGCGCGGGAGACGTCACCGGCTGCACGTGTGTTGAACGCGGAGGTGCCGTTGTTCGACACTTAGATCGGAATCCACCGCGATCTGAATCGCTACGAGTGTGAATCCTTCATCCACGTTCTTGTAACGCTTCCGCCTCGCGATCTTCAAGGGTATGAAGATGCACTCCCCTCTCTCTCGTTGCTAGTTACTCCATAGATTGATCTTGGAGATGCGTAGAAATTTTTTAATTTCTGCAACGATCCCCAACAGTGGCATCATGAGCTAGGTCTATGCGTAGTTTCTATGCACGAGTAGAACACAAGTTTTTGTGGGCGTCGATTTTGTCAATTTACTTGCCACTACTAGTCTTATCTTGATTCGGGGGCATCATGGGATGAAGCGGCCCGGACCGACCTTACACGTACGCTTACGTGAGACTGGTTCCAGCGACTGACTTGCACTAGTTGCATAAGGTGGCTAGCGGGTGCCTGTCTCTCCCACTTTAGTCGGATCGGATTCGATGAAAAGGGTCCTTATGAAGGGTAAATAGCAATTGTCATATCACGTTGTGGTTTTGGCGTAGGTAAGAAACGTTCTTGCTAGAAACCTATAGAAGCCACGTAAAAAACTTGCAACAACAATTAGAGGACGTCTAACTTGTTTTTGCAGCATATGTCGTGTGATGTGATATGGCCAAAAGGATGTGATGAATGATATATATGTGATGTATGAGATTGATCATGTTCTTGTAATAGGAATCACGACTTGCATGTCGATGAGTATGACAACCGGCAGGAGCCATAGGAGTTGTCTTAATTTATTCTATGACCTACATGTCATTGAATAATGCCATGTAATTACTTTACTTTATTGCTAAACCGTTAGCCATATTCGTAGAAGTAATAGTTGGCGAGATAACTTCATGAAGACACGATGATGGAGATCATGATGATGGAGATCATGGTGTCATGCCGGTGACGATGATGATCATGGCGCCACGAAGATGGAGATCAAAAGGAGCAAAATGATATTGGCCATATCATGTCACTATTTGATTGCATCAGATGTTTATCATGTTTTTGCATCTTATTTGCTTAGAACGATGGTAGCATAAATAAGATGATCCCTCATAAGATTTCAAGAAAGTGTTCCCCCTAACTGTGCACCGTTGCGAAGGTTCGTTGTTTCGAAGCACCACGTGATGATCGGGTGCGATAGATTCTAACGTTCGAATACAATGGGTGTAAGCCAGATTTACACATGCAAAACACTTAGGTTGACTTGACGAGCCTAGCATGTACAGAGATGGCCTTGGAATACAAGAAGACCAAAAGGTCGAACATGAGTCGTATAGTAGATACGATCAACATGAAGATGTTCACCGATGATGACTAGTCCGTCTCACGTGATGATCGGACACGGCGTAGTTGACTCGGATCATGTATCACTTAGATGACTAGAGGGATGTCTATCTGAGTGGTAGTTCATTAGATAATTTGATTAGATGAACTTAATTATCATGAACTTAGTCTAAAATATTTGCAATATGTCCTGTAGATCAAATGGCCCACACTAATGTTGACCTCAACTTCAATGCATTCCTAGAGAAAACCAAGCTAAAAGACGATGGCAGCAACTATACAGATTGGGTCTGGAACTTGAGGATCATCCTCATAGATGCTAAGAAAGCATATGTCCTAGATGCACCGCTAGGTGAAGCACCCTTTTCCCAGCAACTCAAGATGTTATGAATGCCTGGGAATCGCGTAGTGATGATTACTCCCCGGTTCAGTGTGGCATGCTTTACAGCTTAGAACCGGGGCTCCAAAACCGTTTTGAGCAGCACGGAGCATATGAGATTTTCCAAGAGCTGAAAATGGTTTTCCAAGCTCATGCCTGGGTCGAGAGATATGAAGTCTCCAACAAGTTCTACAGTTGTAAGATGAAGGAGAATGGTTCTGTCAGCGAGCACATACTCAAAATGTCTGGGTAGCACAACCGCTTATCTCAGCTGGAAGTTAATCTCCCGGATAACGCGGTAGTCAACAGAATCCTCCAGTCGCTCCCACCTAGCTACAAGAGCTTTTTGATGAATTTCAATATGCAGGGGATGGTGAAAACCATTCCTGAGGTATATTCAATGCTGAAATCAGTGGTGGTGGAGATCAAAAAGGAACATCAAGTGTTGATGGTCAATAAAACCACTAGTTTCAAGAAAGGCAAGGGTAAGGAGAACTTCAAGAAGGATGGCAAGGGAGTTGCCGCGCCCGGTAAGCTAGTTGCCTGGAAGAAGCCAAAGCATGGACCCAAAACTGAGATTGAGTGATTTTATTGCAAGGGAAACGGACACTGGAAGCGGAACTGCCCCAAGTACTTAGCAGACAAGAAGGCCGACAACACCAAAGGTATATGTGATATACATGTTATTGATGTGTACCTTACCAGTACTCGTGGTAGCTCCTAGGTATTTGATACCGGTGCAGTTGCTCATATTTGTAACTCAAAGCAGGAGCTGCCGAATAAGCGGAGACTGGCGAAGGACGAGGTGATGATGCGCGTCGGGAATGGTTCCAAGGTCTATGTGATCGCCGTCGCCACGCTACATCTACATTTACCTACGGGATTAGTATTAAACCTCAATAATTGTTATTTAGTGCTAGCTTTGAGCATGAACATTGTATCTGGATCTCGTTTAATACGAGATGGCTACTCATTTAAATCCAAGAATAATGGTTGTTCTATTTATTTGAGGGATATGTTTTATGGTCATGCCCCACTGGTCAATGGTTTATTCTTAATGAATATCAAACGTGATGTTACACATATTCATAGTGTGAATACCAAAAAACGTAAGGTTGATAATGATAGTCCCACATACTTGTGGCACTGCCGCCTTGGTCACATTGTTGTCAAACGCATGAAGAAGCTCCATGCAGATGGACTTTTGGAGTCTCTTAATTATGAATCATTTGACACATGTGAACCATGCCTCATGGGCAAAATGACCAAGACTCCGTTCTCTGGAACAATGGAGCGAGCAAGCAACTTGTTGGAAATCATACATACCGATGTGTGCGGTCCAATGAGCGTTGAGGCTCGTGGTGGCTATCGTTATGTTCTCACCCTCACTGATGACTTAAGTAGATATGGGTATGTCTACTTAATGAAACATAAGTCTGAGACCTTTGAAAAGTTCAAGGAATTTCAGAGTGAGGTGGAGAATCAATGTGACAGAAAAATAAAGTTCTTACGATCAGATCGTGGGGGAGAATATTTGAGTCATGAGTTTGGTACGCACTTAAGGAAATGTGGAATTGTTTCACAACTCACGCCGCCTGGAACACCTCAGCGTAACGGTGTGTCCGAACGTCGTAATCGCACTCTATTGGATATGGTGCGATCTATGATGTCTCTTACTGATTTTCCGCTATCATTTTGGGGATACGCTCTAGAGACAACTACATTCACTTTAAATAGGGCACCGTCTAAATCCGTTGAGACGACACCGTATGAATTATGGTTTGGGAAGAAAGCTAAGATGTCATTTCTAAAAGTTTGGGGATGCGATGCTTATGTCAAGAAATTTCAACCTGAAAAGCTCGAACCCAAGTCAGAAAAATGTGTCTTCATAGGATACCCTAAGGAAACCATTGGGTATACCTTCTACCTCAGATCCGAAGGCAAGATCTTTGTTGCCAAGAACGGGTCCTTTCTGGAGAAAGAGTTTCTCTCGAAAGAAGTAAGTGGGAGGAAAGTAGAACTTGATGAAGTACTGCCTCTTGAACTGGAAAGTAGCGCAGCTCGGGAAGATGTTCATGTGGTGCCTGCACCGACTAGAGAGGAAGTTAATGATGATGATCAAGGTACTTCGGATCAAGTTGCTACTGAACTTCGTAGGTCCACTAGGACATGTTCCACACTAGAATGGTATGGTAACTCTATCCTGGAAATCATGTTGTTAGACAATGGTGAACCTTCGAACTATGAAGAAGCGATGGTGGGCCCAGATTCCAACAAAGGGCTTGAAGCCATGCAATCTGGGATAGGATCCATGTATGAAAACAAAGTATGGACTTTGACAGACTTGCCGGATGATCGGCGAGCGATAGAAAATAAATGGATCTTTCAGAAGAAGACGGACGCGGATGGTAATTTTACCATCTATAAGGCTCGGCTTGTCGCTAAGGGTTATCGACAAGTTCAAGGGGTTGACTACGATGAGACCTTCTCACCCGTAGCGAAGCTGAAGTCCGTCCGATCTATGTTAGCAATTGCCGCATTCTATGATTATGAGATATGGCAAATGGACGTCAAAATGGCATTCCTTAACGGCTTCCTTAAGGAAGAATTGTATATGATGCAGCCGGAAGGTTTTGTCGATCCTAAGAATGCTAACAAGGTATGCAAGCTCCAGTGCTCCATCTATGGACTGGTGCAAGTATCTCGGAGTTGGAACATTCGCTTTGATGAAATGATCAAAGCGTTTGGGTTTATGCAGACTTATGGAGAAGCCTGCGTTTACAAGAAAGTGAGTGGGAGCTCTGTAGCATTTCTCATATTATATGTGGATGACATACTATTAATGGGAAATGATATAGAACTTTTGGAAAGCATAAAGGCCTACTTGAATAAGTGTTTTTCAATGAAGGACCTTGGAGAAGCTGCTTACATATTAGGCATCAAGATCTATAGAGATAGATCGAGACGCCTGATAACCCACAAGTATAGGGGATCACAACAGCTTTCGAGGGTAGAGTATTCAACCCAAATTTATTGATTCGACACAAGGGGAGCCAAAGAATATTCTTGAGTATTAGCGGTTGAGTTGTCAATTCAACCACACCTGGATAACTTAGTATTTGCAGCAAAGTGTTTAGTAGCAAAAGTGGTATGATAATAAAGGTAACGGTAGCAAAAGTGAAGATAAATGTTTTGGGGTTTTTGTAGTAGTTGTAACAGTAGCAACAGAAAAGTAAATAAGTGAAGAACAATATGTGAAAAGCTCGTAGGCAATGAATCAGTGATGGATAATTATGCCAGATGTGATTCCTCATGCAATAGTTATAACATAGGGTGATATAGAACTAGCTCCAATTCATCAATGTAATGTAGGCATGTATTCCGTAAATAGTCATACGTGCTTATGGAAAAGAACTTGCATGACATCTTTTGTCCTACGCTCCTGTTGCAGTGGGGTCCTTACGGAAACTAAGGGATATTAAGGCCTCCTTTTAATAGAGAACCAGACCAAAGCATTAACACATAGTGAATACATGAACTCCTCAAACTACGGTCATCACCGAGAAGTATCCCGATTATTGTCACTTCAGGGTTGTCGGATCATAACACATAATAGGTGACTATAGACTTGCAAGATAGGATCAAGAACACACATATATTCATGAAAACATAATAGGTTCAGATCTGAAATCATGGCACTCGGGCCCTAGTGACAAGCATTAAGCATAGCAAAGTCATAGCAACATCAATCTCAGAACATAGTGGATACTAGGGATCAAACCCTAACAAAACTAACTTGATTACATGGTAAATCTCATCCAACCCATCACCGTCCAACAAGCCTATGATGGAATTACTCACGCATGGCGGAGAGAATCATGAAATTGGTGATGGAGGATGGTTGATGATGACGATGGTGACGAATCCCCCTCTCCGGAGCCCCAAACGGACTCCAGATCTGTAACGCCCTCGATGCGGCTATATCTCCCACGTGTCGAAGCACGACTTAGAGGCATAACCGCATTGAAAGCAATGTCGCAAGTGAGGTAATCTTCACACAACCCATGTAATACATAAGGGAAAGAGATACATAGTTGGCTTACAATCGCCACTTCACACAATTACATGAATAAAGCATTACATCATCCAGATACAATCAAGGTCCGACTACGGAACCAAAATAAAAGAAGAACCCCAAATGCGACAAAGGTCCCCGATCGACCCCAACTGGGCTCCACTACTGATCAACTAGAACGAAAGAACACAAGGGCAAGATCTTCATCGAGCTCCTCCTTGAGCTTAGTTGCGTCACCGCTTTCGATAACATAGGCACCTGCAAACTGGTTTTGGAAGTATCTGGTGAGCCACGAGGACTCAACAATCCCATTACCATGGGTATCAAGACTAGCAAAGCTTAATGGGAAAGGAAGGGGTAAAGTGGTGAGGTTGCAGCAGCGGCTAAGCATGATATGGTGGCTAACATACGCAAATGAGAGCGAGAAGAGAAACAAAGGAACGGTCGTGAAGCTAGCAATGATCAAGAGGTGATCCTGAACACCTACTTCGTCAAACATAACCCGAAACCGTGTTCACTTCCGGACTCCGAGAAGAGACCATCACGGCTACACACTCGGTTGATGCATTTTAATTCGGATCTGGTGTCAAGTTATCTACAACCGGACATTAACAAATTCCCATCTGCCACATAACGCGGGCATGGCTCTCGAAAGTTTATACCTGCAGGGTGTCCCAACTTAGCCCATGACAAGCTCTCGCGATCAACGAAGGAATAGACCTTCTCCCAGGAAGACCCGATCAGTCTCGGAATCCCGGTACATCAAGACTGTAACGCCCCGGATCCGATGCGCCAGGTGTCCGCCAGTTTTTCGCCGTCGTTGCCATGTCATGTGCTTGAGTGTTGCACTTTGCCATGTCATCATATGCATTTTATCATGTCATCATGTGCTTTTCATTCGCATACGTGTTCGTCTCATGCATCCGAGCCTTTTCCCCGTTGTCCGTTTTGCAATCCGGCGCTCCTATGTCCTCCGGCATCTCCCTCTTCTCTCTTCTCTTGTGCGGGTATTAAACTTTCTCGGAATGGCCCGAGGTTTGCCAAGCGGCCTTGGTATAGCACCGGTAGACCGCCTGTCAAGTTTCGTGCCATTTGGAGGTTGTTTGATACTCCAACGGTTAACCGGGTAACCGTAAAGCCCTCTTTTGTTTCAGCCCAACACCCCTTCCAAAGTGGCCCAAACCCCATCTAACTCCCCTCCATGTTTTCGGTCGTTCGATCACGATCGCGTGGCCGAAAACCGCACCTCATTTGGACTCTCCTAGCTCCCTCTATGCCTATATATACACCCCCCATTTCAAATTCTCGGATACTCTCCCCCGAAACCCTAGCTTTCCCTCTCCGCCGCCGGACGCGTCCGCCCCCGGCCGGACACGTCCAGCCAGCCACGTCGCCCGACCAATGGGCGCGTGCCACGTCACCCCGCCGCCACTCCTGGCGGTGGCGGCGCGCCACGCCGCCCAGCGCCTCCCGCCGGCCTCTCTCTCTCGCGACCCGCGGCCCGCCGAGGCCAGTCGAGCCCTCCCGCCCGCCCGCCGCCGCCAGACGCCGAGGCGCCCGCTGCGCCCGTCGGCAGCTCCGCTCCGCCGTCCGCCCGAAGCGACCCGTTGCCCGAGCTACCGCGCCGCGGCGTGTTTTGCTCGCGCCGCCCTGCCTGCCGCGGCCCGTTGCCGGTCGCGCCTCGTCGCCGCGCCAACCTAGATCGCCGCCGCGTCTCCTTCGGTCCCCGCCGGCCCGTTCCTGCGCGCGCCGTGCAGATCCGGCACCGGCCGGCGGATCTGCTCCCATCGCCGCGCCGTCGGGACGGGATCGGGAGAGCCCGTCTGCGTCCTCCTCGCGCGCCGTGGGCCGCGCCCACGGGTCCACCTCCTCCTCACCGGCCCAGCCCGACTCCTCCTCCTTCAGCCCGGCCTGCTTCCCCTCCGCCTGGGCCAAGCCCAGTGGTAAGCCCCGCTATCCCGCGCCCGCGCGTCCTTTTGTTATCTGTCGCTCACATGTTATTTTTCCGAAAAACTGCTAAGTCTTTATATTTTCACATTCTGGTGCCATATTCATTGCATCACTTCTCTGCATCCGTAGCTCTGTTTCGTGCGTGTAATATGTCAAATTTTTCGACTCGACGAGTAGATCATTTCATTCCATTGCATGATTTTCATTTGAGCTCATCTTGATGCCCGAAATGCTGTTGGAAGAGTGCATGTTGAAGTTAATCTGCTGAAACTGTTATAACTTGCTGTTTTATCATTTTTGCCATGATTGATGTGTGCATCCTATGAGGTTGTTGTCTAAATGAATGTTGGACTATGCCATTCCATCTTTCCAGGGGTGTTGACCATGTATTTTTGTGAGTTGTGTGCTGAGTGTATCAAGCTTGCTAAGTAGGGTAGTTGCTGTTACTGTTTTCCTGACAGATTCTGTTATATTTTGTTGCTATGTTAACATGCTTCTACTAATAATTCTATGCATAATCTGGAGATGCTCTATAAACATGTTTTGATATACATGTTATTCTCTATCCATTCATGCCCTTGGTTGCAATTATAGCCTGCTGGAACATGTTCATTTCTTGCTCTAAAGTTGCTTGAAAATGTTGTTTGTCAGCCTGTTAACATTAAGTTCACTTGTTCCCATGTGTTTTCCTAGTGATCCATGCACCCTATGACCTTGATCTTGCCATGTATATCTTCATAAACATGCCTTCTTACTGTTGGTTGCCTTGCCATGCCATGTATTGCTCCGTGGTGAGTGGTTCAAGCTCACGAACATGCCTACTTATTGTTATTCCTGCCATGTTTGAATCTGTAACATAACTTGCCATGTTTACATGGGTGCCATCATATTTTCTATGCCTTTTTGGCTCATGGTCAGTAAGGGTCTTTTGATATATGCAATTAGTAGATCCATGCCATGCCTTTGTTTGCCATGATAAGTTCCTGTAACATGTTGTTTGATAGCTCTAAACATTGCAACCTGATGTTATGTGTGCTAAAGTCTGAAACTGTTATTATTTGCAATATCTCCATGTCTTTTTGAGCATGTTCTAGTGATTTCTGGAGATAGCTCAGTGTTCATGTTTTGTTATGCTTTACGTGTACTTCATGACCATGCCTTTTGTTATTATGTTGGGGTGCTGTAGCATGTTGTTTTGATGCTTGTAAGATGCCTAGTTGCTGTTATGGACAGATTGTGGCTATGACTTGTATAGTGTGTGGGTGTTGCACCGTTGCTCCGTTTGGAGTGTGTTCTATATGAAACTTGCTTGTTTTTGCATGTAGCTTCATATTATCATGTTGCATCCATGTTTTGGTGTGTTTGCTTGATGTTTGGGTGCATTTTGCATCAATGCCATGCTTAACTTGTTTTGCTCATATCTTCTAGGCCGTAGCTCCGAATCTAATGAACTTTATATGTAACTTGACTAGAATTTCGTGTAGATCCTCTTGGTGATCTTTAACTTGCTGTTTAACAACTTGAACATAAGGTTTATTCAGTTCTGGACCAATTTCGAAATTTGCATATGAGGACTTACCGGAATTGTTATATGTTGTTTCCGGCCTCATTTAAACTTGCCTTGATGTGTTGTTCTTGTTTGCATCATCTCTTGCCATGAGTAGCTTCATGTAGCTTGGTCATGCATCATGCCTCGTTCTTTCGCTATGCTGCGCTACCTATTACATGTTTGTCCAGCCATCCCATATTGCCATGAACCTCTAACCTTTGACACCTTTCCTATGCAAACCGTTGTTTGGCTATGTTACCGCTTTTGCTCCGCCCCTCTTATAGCGTTGCTAGTTGCAGGTGAAGTTGAAGATTTCTCCATGGTGGACAGGATTTTGTTGGGATATCACAATATCTCTTATATTTATTAATGCATCATATATTTGGTAAAGGGTGGAAGGCTCAGCCTTATGCCTGGTGTTTTGTTCCACTCTTGCCGCCCTAGTTTCCGTCATACCGGTGTTATGTTCCCGGATTTTGCGTTCCTAACGCGGTCGGGTGATTTATGGGACCCCCTTGACAGTTCGCTTTGAATAAAACTTGTCCAGCAAGGCCCAACATTGACTTTTACCATTTGCCTCACCACCACCTACCTTTCCCTTGGGAGTCGCTCTCTCGAGGGTCATCTTTATTTTAGCCCCCCCGGGCCAGTGCTTGTCTAAGTGTTGGTCCGAACCGGGTAGACTGCGGGGCCACCTAGGGGCAACTTGAGGGCTGGTTTTACTCATAGGCTGACCTATCCGGTGTTGCCCTGAGAACGAGATATGTGCAGCTCCTATCGGGATTGTCGGCGCATCGGGCGGCTTTGCTGGTCTTGTTTTACCATTGTCGAAATGTCTTGATGTACCGGGATTCCGAGACTGATCGGGTCTTCCTGGGTGAAGGTCTATTCCTTCGATGATCGCGAGAGCTTGTCATGGGCTAAGTTGGGATACCCCTGCAGGGTATAAACTTTCGAGAGCCGTGCCCGCGGTTATGTGGCAGATGGGAATTTGTTAATGTCCGGTTGTAGATAACTTGACACTTGATCCGAATTAAAACGCATCAACCGTGTGTGTAGCCGTGATGGTCTCTTCTCGGCGGAGTCCGGGAAGTGAACACGGTTTCTGTGTTATGTTTGACGTAAGTAGGTGTTCAGGATCACCTCTTGGTCATTGCTAGCTTCACGACCGTTCCGCTTGTTTCTCTTCTCGCTCTCATTTGCATTGGTTAGCCACCATACTTGCTTAGTCGCTGCTGCAACCTCACCACTTTACGCCTTCCTTTCCCATTAAGCTTTGCTAGTCTTGATACCCATGGTAATGGGATTGCTGAGTCCTCGTGGCTCACCAGATACTTCCAAAACCAGTTTGCAGGTGCCTATGTTACCGAGCAGGTGACGCAACCAAGCTCAAGGAGGAGCTCGATGAAGATCTTGCCCTTTGTGTTGGTTCGTTCTAGTTGATCAGCAGTGGAGCCCAGTTGGGGTCGATCGGGGACCTTTGTCGCATTTGGGGTTCTTCTTTTATTTTGGTTCCGTAGTCGGAGCTTGATTGTATCTGGATGATGTAATGCTTTATTCACGTATTTGTGTGAAGTGGCGATTGTAAGCCAACTATGTATCTTTTTCCCTTATGTATTACTTGGGTTGTGTGAAGATTACCTCACTTGCGACGTTGCTTTCAATGCGGTTATGCCTCTAAGTCGTGCTTCGACACGTGGGAGATATAGCCGCATCGAGGGCGTTAAAAGTTGGTAATCAGAGCCTTCCCCGACCTTAGGAGCCCCACTGCTTGATCGTTTTTAGCGGCCGAGTTGTGTCTAGAAAAATGTTTTGAGTCATTTAGGATTATATATATATCGGAGAGTTAGGAATTCTTTTTACTCCCCAGTCTCTTCTTCGCTCTGGTGAGGTCTCCTGACGTAGAGTTTTGACTCTTCTCTTCTTAAATTTCACTAAATTTTTTTTTAGGATCACGCGGGTATCTTAGAATCGTTCGATGGTTTTATGATGACAACATTGTCTTGGTGCCTCCCGTCGTTAGGGTTTTTTAGTGGAGGTGTCCCGGGAGTTGAGCTCCGAGGTGTTGTCGTCATAATTTTATCGTTGCAGTTCTGGAATACCGAGTTTAGTCGCCGACATCCAAAATATCTTTTATGCAGTTGTTGGTGAGATAACCCGCTAACCCAAGATCGAGGTGAGTACGGAGTATTGCCATGACTCGTATAACGGATGCTTTTCGAAGGTTGAGGTACACGATTTCCGAAGGTTTCTTGGTTATGTGTTGGCGGATGGATACAGCTTGGATGTAGGTATTGTTAGTTTGGGTGAAATATATTGCTTCCCCTGTATCCCCAACACCAGATTGCATAACCAGAAAGTTTCGGGAGTTTTATAGGTGGGAATTCAAGTAGCTCCTAGAATATCTTTCCGACAGATGCATGATATGGGATTGGGTAATCTCTATCATATGTTTGTTTCCGGCTTATTCTGCAAGCCAAATCCTTTGTTTTATTTTATTTATGGTATTCGAGTTGCTTCAAAGTCAAATGTTGAATCCATACCTTTCCTAAACGGTGTCCTCATATTGCTATGTGAAGACTAATCCTTTTTGATCATTGAGGTTGTCTTGTTAATTCTTTTCCAACCGGTGTGCTTCTCTTCGAGATGATCCCATCATTCTCCCCATCCGCAAGATAAATTCTAAGTTTTCTCAACGGTGTTTGTTTCGTTCATCCCAAGTTGTCTTTGTTTTTCCCCACCCTCCCACCCCTTTTCTTCAAGGACTTAGATTTCCTAATCAAGTATCCATTTATTCATGTGAAGTCGCTTCATTCTTTTCTTTCAATGTTCTTATCCGGTGATTTCCCATGAAGTTGCTCACGAGCTTCAAGTTCATCATCCTTCGTTTTTTTAATTGTCCGGTGGATCCATATCAAGCTTTTGATATTCATCATATCCCTTTCCTTGTTTCAAATGCTTTTTAATGCCGGTGTATCTCTTAATCATTCCCCGCTTGTTATTCAATTGTTCCGGAGTGCTGAAGATATCTCACAAGACTTGCGTTTCCATTCTCAATCCCTTCAAGATATTTGGAGATTGTTATCTCATTCAAGCCATTTAATTCAACCGGTGCAACATCTCTTTTAAATCTTTTCAACGGTGTTTTCTTTTGAGTGGGCCCTAACCCACATGTCTTTTCCCAGGATCTTACCTGACTCTTCTAATTTATCCGGAGCCATTTCCCAAATTCTTTTCAAAGTTTGACGTAAGAATGAGTTAGCATCAGTCAAATGCTTTTCTCCAAGATCTTTCAAATTCTTTCATAGTTGGCTCAACCTCTTCGCTTTTGATTCTTCCGGTGTGCCTCAATAATTCTTGGTGGTGTTTCTCGTTGTCATTCTCATCATTTGAAGACCGAAGAAGAGGTTCTCTTTAATCTTGCTCCATTCTCTTCAAGATTCATGGTTCTAGCTTGATGCCATCCTCTCATAATTGTTTTTGATTGTGAGAATTCTTTTCTTACCATCCGGAGCATTTCATGAGTTGTTTCCATTTCTTTCCTCCGAAGGCCATCATGTCATAATTCTACATTCTCAGCTTTCAACTCTCGTTCTCGAATTCTTACCGGTGCGTCGTTCAAATATCCTCTAATCAGTTCATGATCTATTCAAGTATCTAAATTCCCTCAAGTATCTTCATTCGTTCTCCAATTCTTCCCGGTGAATTGTGCCTTTGCTATGTTCATTTTCAATTCTTACGGTGGTTCTTTCAAGATCTCTCTTCCTTGTTCATCATATCAATTCATTTGTTGTTCCAATCCTACCAGTGGTTCCTTGAAGACCTTCTCAAGTTTTGATATATCTCTTTTAACCCTTTCTACGAGAATAAGTAGTATGCCAAATCCATTGTTTGTCATCAATTTAATTGGTGAAGGATGAGCATAATGTAATTCTTATTCTTGTTTCATCCAAGTGATTAATTTCTTCTTTCCGGAGTTGTTCATCATATCACATTCTTGGTTCAAGATGCTTCATCTTTTCCTTTCCGGAGTTCCAAGTTTTCCGCTTTATCTCATCGCGGAGATCCATCTAAATCATTGTAAGGATTCACCTTGTGTTTTCAATTTCTCTTTCTTTTCATTCCTTTTGTTTACCAGAGTTCTTCATGGAGGTTCTACATGAGGGTTCATCAAGTATTTAATTCCCCTCTCAAAGTTTTCATCGAGATTTTTTCCTAAGGAGCTCAAGCTTTCTTCATATGGTAATCCGGAGTGCAATTCCTTCTACCTTATCTTTTGAGGTGGTGTTATGTCACTCTTGACAATTTCCTTCATGTTTCATGATTCATATGTTGTCAAGAATGAGGTAGTTTAAATCCATCAATCTTTTGTTGGAGTTATCTTGGTATAGATTTCACCTGAAAACTTCCCTAAGGAATGTTGCTATTTGTGGTGCTTATCAATGATCCAAGTTATCTCTCTATCATCTTGGTGAAGAAGCTTTCATCTCTTTGGTGCTCTCAATCAAATCAATGGTTTGCATTAGTGGCCGGTTGTCACCTCATAGTCTTGATATGTTTTCCATAAGCCCACTACAAGCTTATTCGTTTCGTTGTTGGTTTACCAACAATTCCGTTCTAACCTTCTTGGAAGGATGCTTTCCAAGTTCATTTGTGGCAAAAGTTGGCATTTTCTTCTCCGTTCTTTTATTCCAATGATCTATCTTCTTTTCGTTCTTCTGGAGGCATTGTGATGTTGTGCTCTTCACCCATCACCTCGTTTTGTGAGGATCGTGTTCTTTTCTTGCTTATCCATTTAACTGGAGTGTTGTATCATCTCTTCAATATCTTTTCATCTCATCAAGTTTTCTTCTCTTTTCTACTGGAGTGTTGTCCAAATTCTGTTATTCTTGTTCCTTGACTATCTCATTATACCGATGTGGTCATATTCTTTTCGTTCGTGAAGATCTTATTTCCATGTCTTTCAACCTTCAAATTCTCGAAATACTCCTTGGTCCTCTTTTCTACCGGATTGTTTGCAATCTCGTTCATCTTTGTTGTTTTGTTTCTTTTAAATTGCTCAACCTCTCAAGGTTCATGGTTTCACTCGTTCGTCAAAGAAGCAACTTAGTTTTACCTCTCCTCTTCCTCTTCCGTTTTCCCTCCGGTGCCATCCTAGATCTCGGGACGAGATCCTCTCGTAGTGGTGGAGTGTTGTAACGCCCCGGATCCGATGCGCCAGGTGTCCGCCAGTTTTTCGCCGTCGTTGCCATGTCATGTGCTTGCGTGTTGCACTTTGCCATGTCATCATATGCATTTTATCATGTCATCATGTGCTTTGCATTCGCATACGTGTTCGTCTCATGCATCCGAGCCTTTTCCCCGTTGTCCGTTTTGCAATCCGGCGCTCCTATGTCCTCCGGCGTCTCCCTCTTATCTCTTCTCTTGTGCGGGTATTAAAATTTCTCGGAATGGCCCGAGGTTTGCCAAGCGGCCTTGGTATAGCACCGGTAGACCGCCTGTCAAGTTTCGTGCCATTTGGAGGTTGTTTGATACTCCAACGGTTAACCGGGTAACCGTAAAGCCCTCTTTTGTTTCAGCCCAACACCCCTTCCAAAGTGGCCCAAAACCCATCTAACTCCCCTCCATGTTCTCGGTCGTTCGATCACGATCGCGTGGCCGAAAACCGCACCTCATTTGGACTCTCCTAGCTCCCTCTATGCCTATATATACACCCCCATTTCAAATTCTCGGACACTCTCCCCCGAAACCCTAGCTTTCCCTCTCACGGCGGACGCTGTCCGCCCGCCGGACACGTCCAGCCAGCCACGTCGCCCGACCAATGGCGCGTGCCACGTCTCCCGCCGCCGCTCCGGCCGATGGCGGCGCGCCACGTCGCCCAGCGCCTCCCGCCTGCCTCTCTCTCACCCGCCGCGCCCGCCGAGGCCTGTGTCGGCCCTCCCGCCTTCGCCGCCATCACAGCGTGCGAGGCGCCGCTGCGCCCACCGGCAGCTCCGCTCCGCCGCCCCGCTCGAAGCGACCCGTTGCGCTGAAGCTGCCGCGCAGCGCGGCGTGTTTTGCTCCGCCGCCGGCCGCTGCGTTGCCGTCCGTCGCCCGGCGCGCCGTCGCCCGCGCCAACCTAGATCGCCGCCGCGTCTCCTCTGGTCCCCGCCGGCCCCGTTCCTGCCGCCGCCGTGCCAGATCTGGCACCGGCCGGCCGGATCTGCTCCCATCGCCGCCCCGTCGGACGGGATCGGGAGGAGCCCCGATCCGCGTGCTCCCCGCTCGCGCTCCGTGGGCCCGCGCCCACCTGGGGTCCGGCCTCCTCACCGACCGGCCCAGCCCGACTCCTCCTCCTTCAGCCTGGCTTGCTTCCCCTCCGCCTGGGCCGAGCCCAGTGGTGAGCCCCGCTATCCCGCGCCCGCGCGTCCTTTGGTTATCTCTCGCTCACATGTTATTTTTCCGAAAAACTGCTAAGTCTTTATATTTTCACATTCTGGTGCCATATTCATTGCATCACATCTCTGCATCCGTAGCTCCGTTTCGTGCGTGTAATATGTCAAATTGTTCGCCTCGACGAGTAGATCATTTCATTCCATTGCATCATTTTCATTTGAGCTCACCTTGATGCCCGAAATGCTGTTGGAAGAGTGCATGTTGATGTTAATCTGCTGAAACTGTTATAACTTGCTGTTTTATCATTTTTGCCATGATTGATGTGTGCATCCTATGAGGTTGTTGTCTAAATGAATGTTGGACTATGCCATGCCATCTTTCCAGGGGTGTTGCCCATGTATTTTTGTGAGTTGTGTGCTGAGTGTATCAAGCTTGCTAAGTAGGGTAGTTCTTTATTCATCGTTTTCCGACAGATTCTGTTATATTTTGTTCTTTGTGTTAACATGCTTCTACTAATCATTCTATGCATAATCTGGAGATGCTCTATAAACATGTTTTGATATACATGTCATGCTCTATCCATTCATGCCCTTGGTTGCAATTATAGCCTGCTGGAACATGTTCATTTCTTGCTCTAAAGTTGCTTGAAAATGTTGTTTGTCAGCCTGTTAACATTAAGTTCACTTGTTCCCATGTGTTTTCCTAGTGATCCATGCACCCTATGACATTGATCTTGCCATGTATATCTTCATAAACATGCCTTCTTACTGTTGGTTGCCTTGCCATGCCATGTATTGCTCCGTGGTGAGTGGTTCAAGCTCACGAACATGCCTACTTATTGTTATTCTGCCATGTTTGAATCAGAATATAACTTGCCATGTTTACATGGGTGCCATCATATTTTCTATGCCTTTTTGGCTCATGGTCAGTAAGGGTCTTTTGATATATGCAATTAGTATATTCATGCCATGCCTTTGTTTGCCATGATAAGTTCCTGTAACATGTTGTTTGATAGCTCTAAACATTGCAACCTGATGTTATGTCTGCTAAAGTCTGAAACTGTTATTATTTGCAATATCTCCATGTCTTTTTGAGCATGTTCTAGTGATTTCTGGAGATAGCTCAGTGTTCATGTTTTGTTATGCTTTACGTATACTTCATGCCCATGCCTTTTGTTATTATGTTGGGGTGCTGTAGCATGTTGTTTTGATGCTTGTAAGATGCCTAGTTGCTGTTATGGACAGATTGTGGCTATAACTTGTATAGTGTGTGGGTGTTGCACCGTTGCTCTGTTTTGAGTGTGTTCTATATGAAACTTGCTTGTTTTTGCATGTAGCTTCATATTATCATGTTGCATCCATGTTTTGGTGTGTTTTCTTGATGTTTGGGGTGCATTTTGCATCAATGCCATGCTTAACTTGTTTTGCTCATATCTTCTAGGCCGTAGCTCCGAATCTAATGAACTTTATATGTAACTTGACTAGAATTTCGTGTAGATCCTCTTGGTGCTCTTTAACTTGCTGTTTAACAACTTGAACATAAGGTTTATTCAGTTCTGGACCAATTTCGAAATTTGCATATGAGGACTTACCGGAATTGTTATATGTTGTTTCCGGCCTCATTTAAACTTGCCTTGATGTGTTGTTCTTGTTTGCATCATCTCTTGCCATGAGTAGCTTCATGTAGCTTGGTCATGCATCATGCTTGTTGCGCATCATGCCTTGTTCATGTGTGGTGTGTTTACCTATGTTGTGTGCTTCTTCTTGTTAGTTCCTGTTTCGTTGCGATCGTGAGGATTCGTTCGTCTATGATTGGTTCGGCTTCATCCGTTCGTCTTCTTCATGGACTCGTTCTTCTTCCTTGCGGGATTTCAGGCAAGATGACCGCTACCCTGGATCTCACTACTATCATTGCTATGCTAGTTGCCTCGTTCTTTCGCTATGCTGCGCTACCTATTACCTGTTTGTCCAGCCATCCCATATTGCCATGAACCTCTAACCTTTGACACCTTTCCTATGCAAACTGTTGTTTGGCTATGTTACCGCTTTTGCTCCGCCCCTCTTATAGCGTTGCTAGTTGCAGGTGAAGTTGAAGATTTCTCCATGGTGGAGAGGATTTTGTTGGGATATCACAATATCTCTTATATTTATTAATGCATCTATATATTTGATAAAGGGTGGAAGGCTCGGCCTTATGCCTGGTGTTTTTTTCCACTCTTGCCGCCCTAGTTTCCGTCATACCGGTGTTATGTTTCTGGATTTTGCGTTCCTAACGCGGTCGGGTGATTTATGGGACCCCCTTGACAGTTCGCTTTGAATAAAACTTGTCCAGCAGGGCCCAACATTGACTTTTACCATTTGCCTCACCACCACCTACCTTTTCCCTTGGGAGTCGCTCTCTCGAGGGTCATCTTTATTTTAGCCCCGGGCCGTTGCTTGTCTAAGTGTTGGTCCGAACCGGCAGATCTGGGGCCACCTCGGGGCAACTTGAGGGCTGGTTTTACTCGAGGGTGACCTATCCGGTGTTGCCACGAGAACGAGATATGTGCAGCTCCTATCGGGATTGTCGGCGATCGGGCGGCTTTGCTGGTCTTGTTTTACCATTGTCGAAATGTCTTGATGTACGGGATTCCGAGACCGATCGGGTCTTCCCGGTGAAGGTCTATTCTTCGATGATCGCGAGAGCTTGTCATGGACTAAGTTGGGATACCCTGCAGGTATAAACTTTCGAGAGCTGTGCCCGCGGTTATGTGGCAGATGGGAATTTGTTAATGTCCGGTTGTAGATAACTTGACACTTGATCCGAATTAAAACGCATCAACCGTGTGTGTAGCCGTGATGGTCTCTTCTCGGCGGAGTCCGGGAAGTGAACACGGTTTCTGTGTTATGTTTGACGTAAGTAGGTGTTCAGGATCACTTCTTGATCATTGCTAGCTTCACGACCGTTCCGCTTGTTTCTCTTCTCGCTCTCATTTGCGTTGGTTAGCCACCATACTTGCTTAGTCGCTGCTGCAACCTCACCACTTTACCCCTTCCTTTCCCATTAAGCTTTGCTAGTCTTGATACCCTTGGTAATGGGATTGCTGAGTCCTCGTGGCTCATCAGATACTTCCAAAACCAGTTTGTAGGTGCCTATGTTACCGACCAGGTGACGCAACCAAGCTCAAGGAGGAGCTCGATGAAGATCTTGCCCTTTGTGTTGTTTCGTTCTAGTTGATCAGTAGTGGAGCCCAGTTGGGGTCGATCGGGGACCTTTGTCGCATTTGGGGTTCTTCTTTTATTTTGGTTCCGTAGTCGGACCTTTATTGTATCAGGATGATGTAATGCTTTATTCACGTATTTGTGTGAAGTGGCGATTGTAAGCCAACTATGTATCTTTTTCCCTTATGTATTACTTGGGTTGTGTGAAGATTACCTCACTTGCGACATTGCTTTCAATGCGGTTATGCCTCTAAGTCGTGCTTCGACACGTGGGAGATATAGCCGCATCGAGGGCGTTACAAAGACATTTCGACAATGGTAAAATAAGACCAGCAAAGCCGCCCGATGCACCGACAATCCCGATAGGAGCTGCACATATCTCGTTCTCAGGGCAACACCGGATGAACACTACGTACGGCAACCGACGATACCCCAAGTTGCCTAGGGGCGGCACCGCAAGTGGCTCTGGTTTGGACCAACACTTAGACAAGCATTGGCCCGGGGGGGGGGGCTAAAATAAAGATGACCCTCGAGAGAGCGACTCCCAAGGAAAAAAAATAGGTGGTGGTGAGGCAAATGGTAAAAGTCAATGTTGGGCCTTGCTGGACAAGTTTTATTCAAAGCGAACTGTCAGGGGGGTCCCATAAATCACCCGACCGCGTTAGGAACGCAAAATCCGGGAACATAACACCGGTATGATGGAAACTAGGGCGGCAAGAGTGGAACAAAACACCAGGCATAAGGCCGAGCCTTCCACCCTTTACCAAATATATAGATGCATTAATAATATAAGAGATATTGTGATATCCCAACATAACCCCTGTCCACCATGGAGAAATCTTCAACTTCACCTGCAGCTAGCAACGCTATAAGAGGGGCTGAGCCAAAAGCGGTAACATAGCCAAACAACGGTTTGCATAGGAAAGGTGTCAAAGGTTAGAGGTTCATGGCAATATGGGATGGCTTGAAGAACAAGTGATAGGTGGCGCAGCATAGCGATAGAACAAAACAACTAGCATAGCAATGATAGTAATGAGATCCAGGGTAGCGGTCATCTTGCCTGAAATCCCATAAGGAAGAAGAACGAGTCCATGAAGAAGACAAACGGGAGTGGTCGAACGAATCCTCCCAATCGCAACATTACCGGAACTAAGAAGCAACACCGGAAAGAAACAAACAACATGGTAAACACACAAGCATAAATATGGCATGATGCACAATCAAGTATGATGCATGTCCAGTTTAATGAGGCATGGCATGGCAAAGTGCAACAAACAATACTACAAGTTAAGTGGAGCTCAATATGCAACGAGTTGCATAATGACAAAACACCACATCAAGTTATTTAGTTTAATCTCGGTTATGCTACTCATCAATATTAAATGTTGTTAAACATGGCAAGGGGGTGAAGCATATGGAAACTAACTATTTAGGCAAGTTTAAATGAGGCCGGAAGAACAAACAACAAGTCCGGAAAATCCTCATATGCATATTCTGAATTTGCTACTGTTCTGCTCTAAAACATATTTTAAAGTTGTTAAACAGGAAAATAAAGTGGACCATGTTAATCTATGCATTTTTCCACCCCATTTACATATAAAGTTTATTAAAAACCGAGCTACGGTTATTTAGTTATGAAATAAATCATTTTAACATGGCAATAGAGCAAAATTAATCAAACAACATTTTAAACATGTTAAACATGGATGAAAGTGGCATATTATTAATCTACACAAAATTCTAAGCATTTTACATATATAAATTATTTTAATCCGATGCACAGTTGTGGTGTTATTAAATGCATGACGTATGAGGGTTTTTCTGTAAAACTGTTAATCACTGGAAAATGTACAAAATCGCAGGCATGGGAAAAAACATGATATGGGCCAAATCTGGCTGAAGCAGGCCCAATAGAAGGAAAAAAAGGAAGGCGCTGGGGGGCGCAGCGGTGGCTCACCATGGGCTTAGGCCCAGCTGGAGGGGAGGCAGCCCAGGCGCGCGGCTGAGCGAGGCGCGGTTAACGCGAGCGAGCAAAGCGGGCGAGCGAAGCGGGCGAGCTTCTCTGCTCGTTCTGAAGAACAGAAACAGAGGCACGATGCAGCGGGGCTGCGGGGCACAGGGAGGCGCGACTCCGACGGGCAGGGGCCGGAGGTGAAGCGGCGCAGCGGATTCAGGCAGTCCGAGGGTCGGGGCGCTGGTTCCCGGCGACGAGGAACTCCAGCGACGGCGCTGCTCGAAGAAGAGGCGAGGCCAAGAAGCTCTGACGGTGCTGCTGCCCAGAGAAAACAGAGGGAGTTTCAGAGAGAGAAGCGAATCGGGGAAGGGAATGGGGAGGTCACGAGGGGGCCTTGCTGAATGGCGGCAACTCACCGGCGGCGAGGTAGGCGGGAACGGGTCGGGGAGCTCGAGGACGACGACGTCCAGGCGCAGGAGGCGAGGATGGCCGGCGCAAACTCCTCGGGGGCTCCCTGTTGCACGAACAGAGAGAGCATGTGAGAGAGGGATCCAGAGGGAACGGGGGAAGAGACGGGAAGGAGAAGCAGCGAGCGGGGCGGAGCCGTGACCGGAGTTGGAGACGAGGTGGAGCGGCGCTGGTCTCCGGCGAGGTTGCTGCAGAATCAGGCGGGCATGGGCGCGAGGAGGCAAGCTCCAATTCCATGGCGGGGAAGGTAGGCGTCGGGCAGAGGATGAAGAGACGAGGCCTTGGGCACGGGCACGCTGGACCGCGGGCGCAAGGAAGCTTCAGATCGGGAGCTCCTCTCCCGATCGGATTTGGAGGAGGAGGCAGAGGCGAGGTGGATCGAATGCTCGGGGTTAGGGAGACGGAGCTCGGGCTCCTGTTGGTCGGTGGAGGAAAAACAAGGAGTAGGGGATCCCGAGGTGGATTGCGACCGAGCGGCGGCGGCGATGGGGACAAACCCCCTAGAAATTAGGGTTTGCAAAATAGACTAGGGGTTGGATCCCGCGTATATATAGCGGGATTGGTTTCGGGCTATTTGGTAATCGGACGGCCGAAAAAAATAGCTAGGGAGTCCAAATAAGAAAACGGAGATGTTTTGTAGATGTTGGGGGATGATCCGAACCCAACGGTGATGACTGAGCGGGTCGGGTTCGGGGCAGTTTTCGGACGCACGCAAGAGGGGTTTGACGAAACGCCATGGAGACAAAGGGTTTTGATGGGCTCAGAAAAGAGAGAGAAGAGAGCGGTCCGGTTGATCTGAGAGGGGTCAACAAGGACAAGCGGTCTGAGGAGGTCAACGAGGACAAGGGCCCGACAAAATGCCAACGCAGGCAAAGAAAGAAAGGGCAACTGCGAACGGTTACGAGTTTTATGAAAATGTGCAGATGCAATGCGCATGATGCTATGAGATGAGATGCATGACCGAACAAAATGCAAAACGAAAGACAAAAACCCAACCATGGAGAAAATAAAATGTCACATCTCTGGAAAAGGCAGGAGTTGGAGTTACGAATATGGAAAGCTACATCCGGGGCGTTACAAGATCAGCCCTCCCAAGAGAGATTAGGGCTTGGCGGCGGCTCCGTGTCGTGAAACGCGATGAAACTTTCTCCCTGATTTTTTTCTCCCCGAGACGGAATATATGGAGTTGGAGTTGAGGTCGGAGGAGGTCCAGGGGGCCCACGAGATAGGGGGGGTGCCCCTGTCTCGTGGACAGGCCGTGGCCCCCCTGGCACTAATTCTTTCGCCAAAAATTCTTATTAATTCCAAAAAGTGCCTCCGTGGATTTCCAGAACATTCCGAGAACTTTTCTTTTTCTACACATAAAACAACATGATGGCATTCCAGCTGAAAACAACGTTAGTCCGGGTTAGTTTCATTCAAATCATGCAAGTTAGAGTCCAAAACAAGGGCAAAAGTGTTTGGAAAAGTAGATACGTTGGAGACGTATCAACTCCCCCAAGCTTAAACCTTTGCTTGTCCTCAAGCAATTCAGTTGATAAACTGAAAGTGATAAAGAAAAACTTTTACAAACTCTGTTGCTCTTGTTGTTGTAAACATGAAAAGCCAGCATTAAAGTTTCAGCAAATATTATGAACTAACCATACTAACAGTAACACATAGGTCTCACAATTACTCATATCAATAACATAATCAGCTAGCGAGCCATAATAATAAAGGGACATTTACTTCTGTGCCCCTAACTTGAACCCACTACTCAGATTTGCCCCTAATTTCGAAGCATGCTCAAATTTGCCCCTCCGCCGTTAAGTCACTACTCAAAAATGCCCTTCCGCATGCGAGATTGTAGCACTTTCCGTCCAATATTGTAGCACTTTCCGTCTGCTACAGTACACATGGGCCTTTGACGGTCAAAGGCCTTTGACTGGACGGAAGGGCATTTCTGAGTAGTGACTTAACGGCAGAGGGGCAAATTTGAGCATGCTTTGAAATTAGGGGCAAATCTGAGTAGGTGGTTCGAGTTAGGGGTAGAAATGCAAATGGCCCAATAATAAAACTCGGATGACAACACTTTCTCAAAATAATCATAACATGATATAACAAAATGGTATCTCGCTAGCCCTTTCTAAGACCGCAAAACATAAATGCAGAGCACCTTTAAAGATCAAGGACTGACTAAACATTGTAATTCATGGTAAAAGAGATCCAGTCAAGTCATACCCAATATAAATCAATAGTAATGAATGCAAATGACAGTGTGCTCTCCAGCGGGTGCTTTTTAATAAGAAGGGTGATGACACAACATAAAAGTAAATAGATTGGCCCTTCTCACAGGGAAGCAGGGATTTGTAGAGGTGCCAGAGCTCGGTTTTAAAATAGAGATTGAATAACATTTTGAGCGGCATACTTTCGCTGTCAACACAACAACTATGAGATGGCTGTATCTTCCATACTACATGCATTGTAGGCAGTTCCCAAACAGAATGGTAAAGGTTTATACTCCCCAAACCACCAACAAGCATCAATCCATGGCTTGCTCGAAACAACGAGTGCCTTCAACATACAACAGCCCTGGGGGAGTTTTGTTTAATTATTTTGATTTGCTTTGATCGTTTTGGATCATGGGACTGGGCATCCCGGTTACCGGCCCTTTCTCGTGAATGAGGAGCGGAGTCCACTCCTCTTGAGAATAACCCACCTAGCATGGAAGATATAGGCAGCCCTAGTTGAAACATGAGCTGCTCGAGCATACAAAACAGAATTTCATTTGAAGGTTTGGAGTTTGGCACATACAAATTTACTTGGAACGGCAGGTAAATACCGCATATAGGTAGGTATAGTGGACTCATATGGAACAACTTTGGGGTTTAAGGAGTTTGGATGCACAAGCAGTATTCCCACTTAGTACAGTGCGAGGCTAGCAAAAGACTGGAAGCGATTAAGCGAGAGAGCGACAACAGTCGTAAACATGCATTAAAATTAATTTACACCGAGTACAAGCATGAGTAGGATATAATCTACCATGAACATAAATATCATGAAGGCTATGTTGATTTGATTCAACTACATGCGTGAACATGTGCCAAGTCGAGTCACTTAATTCATTCAAAGGAGGATACCATCCCATCATACCACATCATAATCATTCTAATAGCATGTTGGCACGCAAGGTAAACCATTATAACTCATAGCTAATCAAGCATGGCACAAGCAACTATAATCTCTAAATGTCTTTGCAAATATTTTTACTTCATAATAGCTGACTCAGGAACGATGAATCATCATATTTACAAAAACAAAAGAGGTCGAGTTCATACCATCTTTTCTCATCCCAATAAGTCCATCATATATCATCATTATTGCCTTTCACTTGCACGACCGAACGATGTGTAATAATAATAAGAGTGCACGTGCATTGGACTAAGCTGGAATCTGCAAGCATTCAACTCAAGAGAAAATACAAGTAATATGGGCTCTAATTAAATAAACAATCATGCAAATAAGAGACACTAAGCATTTTCAATATGGTCTTCTCGACCCCCAAAAGAAAGAAAATAAAATAAAACTATTTACACGGGAAAGCTCCCAACAAGTAAAAAGAAGAACGAGAAATCTTTTTGGGTTTTCATTTTAATTTCTACTACGAGCATGGAAATTAAACTAACTATTTTTTTGGTTTTTCTTAAGGTTTATCCAACACACAAGAAGAAAACTAGAAAAAGAAATTTAAACTAACATGGATAATACAATGAAAGAGTGTGAGCACCGACGACTAGTGTGTGAACATGAATGTAAAGTCGGTGAGAAATACGTACTCCCCCAAGCTTAGGCTTTTGGCCTAAGTTGGTCTAATACCAAGGACCGCCGCTACTCTCCCGGGTGTAGTGGGAGGTGTAATCAGGATACCACTGGCTGGTCATCTCCGGATCCCACTGGACAGATGATGTACGATAAGGGTCTAACTCAGGTTCCGGCTCAGGTTCAGGTTCCGGAGTAAAAGCTTGGGCTAGATGGTTGCTCACTGCCTCCGGCGTGACAAGGAGACTTTCTGTAAGCAAATCAAATAATAGAGGTGCAGGCAAAATAATGAAGTCAAAGTGTTTCTTATTGAATCTAAGTCTATACAGGAGCATCTTCTCTTCGTTGTCAACAATAAACTTGTGTGCTACCATGATCTTGTAATCTAAAATGTGAGGAGGTAATTTTGCCTCCTCCTCCTCAAGGTGCCTAATGGGTAACTGAAACTGTTCAGCAAGACGTGCAACATAGATACCTCCAAATATGGGGCCTTTTGTATGATTCAGGGCTAGCCGTTTAGCAACGACGGTACCCATACTAAAAGTATTGTCTCCCAGCAAAGCATGTTGAAGAATAATAATATCTGGAATGCTCAAATTTCCACTATTCCGACGACCAATCAAGCATCTGCTAGCAAATATGGCAAAGTAGCGTAAAACAGGAAAGTGTATGCTAGAGACTTTTGCCTTAGAGCCCTTCTTTGGCTCTTCTACAACAATAGTTTTAATGAAGCCATCCACATCTTCATGATGGGGTTCCTCTAATTCTCCGTCATAAGGTATCCTACATACCGCGCAAAAATGACGTAAAGGGATTTCTTTGAATTCATCATATAAATGAAATGATACTGTAGGCGGTGACTTCTTAGGATAATAATAAAAGTTTTGCACGAAAGTATTGGTAAGTATGAGATACTGATCGATTCGGTCGTTCATGAAACCGGTGAGGCCTGCAGTCCCGATTAAAGCATAAAAGTCTTCATGAATTCCGGCTTCTTTCAAGAAATCCTCACACGGCCATTCACATGACTGTACTTCCGCTAAGCGAGGAAGATTATACTTGGGTTTTTCCTTCTCTTTGTCTTGTTTTTCCTTAGAGCTTTGGCTAGAAGAGCCTTTAAAGAGCCTCCTTATCATTTTCTGAAAATTTCTAAAATTTTAGTAACTTCGAAATAAAAATGAATAAAACTAAACAAGATTGATAGCAACTACTCCTACAAGTGCCTAGAGCCTATATCATGCATTAGAATTTCTTGGGACCTCAAAAATTTAACATGCAAGCTCAAGAACATGGTCACTTATGCAACAAAAATTTGCAATGAATAAAGCACTAGAACAAAAACTAATTGGACCAATGAAGGAGTCACATACCAAGCAACAATCTCCCAAAGCAGTTTTGCGAATGGAGCTTTGAGCTAAGAGATCGAAAATCATAGCAAAACGAGCTAGAACTCGGGCTTGAGCTGGATGGGGATTTTTTTGGGTAGAAGATGAAGTGTGTGGGTGCCGGCATAAGTGGAGGGGACCCACTAGGGGCCCACGAGACAGGGGGCGTGCCCTAGAGGGGGGCGCCCTCCTCTCTCGCGGCCTGGTACTTGCCCCTCCTGCAGTGTTTTCAGTGCCTAAAATCCTCAAATATTCCAGAAGAAATCATACTAAATTTGCAGGGCATTTGGAGCACTTTTATTTTCGGACTATTTTTTAATGCACGGATAATTCAGAAAACAGACAGATAATACTATTTTTGCATTATTTGCAGGGCATTTGCTTGTGCCTTCTAGTTTCATCCATCTCGTGATCATCAAAATGAACCCACTAACAAGGTTGATCAAGTCTTGTTAACAAACTCATTCCAAATAACACGGAACCGGAGTGTCGGTGTAATAAAGTAGGGGTACCTTAGTACCCCGAACTTGTGCACGGGCAGTCGCGGCACCCCGCGGCAAGGCTTGCCGGGCGCCCACCAAGACCCTCCATCATTTCCTATTACTGCCATTCAAGAACAAAGTATCAACTGAGAAAACAAAGACCCCGGCAAGAGGAGCTTGCCGGGAAGACCAACCAAGGCACTCCCAGGAGACTTGCCGCGAACGCCTGCCAAGGCCCAAGAAGACACGGCGGCCGGCAAGCTTGCCGGCACAACAAGAGAAGGGCCGCGGCAAGGAACTTGCCGCGGCAAGGCTGCCACCCAAGGTCCAGTGCACCCAGCGACGTGTCACCCCAGGGCCGTCCCAGGGGCACGTGGCGGGGCGTTGCACAGCCATGCGGAGCGAGGTGGCAAGCGGAGATGACAGAGACGCCATCGTGGCAACCGGTGGCTCACCTAACGGTCCTTTCTTTGCACTGTTGGGGCTACCGGACGGGCATTAAATGCCCTTGTCCCCTGCCGTCTGAGTTAGGTAGGGGACACTGTTGGTCACTGTTGTACCAACCTGCGTTTTTACCTTTTTACCCCCTCTTCCTATGCTCCCACCTGTGGATGTCCCCTTCAGACTAAAAAAGGGAGGCCCATGCGCACGTAGAAGGGGTTCGGTCCATTCGACACACGCAACACCACCATACACTCGCACGCTCGAGCAAGATCAAATACAAGCACCAAAGCAGCATTAGGGGTTTTATCTCTCCGGAGAGCCCCGAAGCTGGGTAAAAATCGCCCGTCTCCCCCGCGCGCCCGACCTCGATCTGCTCACAGACGCCCTCCGCTCCCTTGCCGGACTAGAAGGGGCCCCCGTGCCCCATAGGTGCTCGAGGCCACAGAGAGCCGCCCCGACATCTTTGGCGCGCCAGGTAGGGGAGCGCATCGAGGTCGTGAGCATCTGATCCGGTCCCCGCGCGCGCTGCATCAACACCTTCATCAACATGCCACCGAAGAAGAAGCCTTCGGAGGTGGCCGCTCCGTCTACTTCGATTCCGCCACCACCGCCGGAGCCAACGGGCGGTGGAGTGGGTGCCGGCAGAGGAGCGGGCGCCGACGGTGGGACTCACGTCATCACCAGGTCCAAAAACAAGGCCCCGCAAGCGTCGGCGACCGTGCAGACACCGCACCCTTCCCAGGAGGTGCAAGGTCGACAACGCCCCGGTGCTCCTAGCACCGTGCTCGCGTTGGAACAAGGCCAAGCTGGTGGGTCGCGGGACGCTCGAGGTCAGCATGCACGCCCGCATGCTGGCGCGAGCGAGGTACGGTCGCCCGGACGGGGTGTTGCACCTCCCAATCCAGTTGGGAGTCCGAGCACATCCCGTTCCTCGCGCCGCTCGTCGCCACCGCCACCCAAGACAGGAGAGGAAGCGCTGGTGAAAGCACATTTGCTCCCTGGGTGATTTTGGTAATTAATGACAACATACTTTGTGGTTGGACTAATGCTTTTATCAAGTATGTTTCAGGAAATTCAATCACATTGGCATGGCAAAAGGACTGAAGAGGTGGACCCCTAAAATGCTAAGGCAAGCATTGGAAAAAGCTCAAGACTCCATTTCTGGTTTAGTGATCCAAGATCACATTGAGTCTATAGGAAAGCCAATACTATTAAAAGGGGATGAGGTTATGATAATGATCTGGTTGCTCAAAGTGCTTAGTGATCTATCTCCTAAACTATCAGCAACTCTCACTTCAAATATACACTCATAAGTAATCTCGGTCCCACCGATTCCATAAACTCAGTCACACCGAGATGAACCACCTCAGCCATATAGCAAAACCCTAGAAATTTCGGATTTTCCGATTCTGAACTCGGTCTCACCGAAACTGGTGTTGCCAAGCTTCTGTAACCTTCTGTCATCAAATCGGTGTCACCGAGATGATGAAGTCGGTCCCACCGAGATTGGCAAACCCTAGTCTTTGGACGAATCGGACTCACCGAGATTGTATTTTAGGTCCCACCGAAAATCCCAACGTTCACATGTTCTGAACTTTCGGTCTCACCGAGTTGTCAACTTCGGTCTGACCGAGATTGGTCAAATGTGTGTAACGGTTGGATTTTTGTGGAGGCTATAAATACCCTCCACCCCCTCTTCATTCGTGGAGAGAGCCATCGAAAGAACTACCACTCCTACCTTACATTTACGAGAAGAAAACTACCTACCCTTGTGTTGAGATCAAGTTGCTCCACTCCTCCATATGAAGCTTGATCTCTAGCCTTCCCAAGTTGCTTTCCACTCAATCCTTTCTTCCACCACAGCCAAATCAGTGAGGAGAGTTGAGTGTTGGGAGATTATCATTTGAAGCACAAGAGCAAGGAGTTCATCATCACCAACACCATCTATTACCTTTTGGAGGGTGGTGCCTCCTAGATTGGTTAGGTGTCGCTTGGGAGCCTCCGTCAAGATGTGGAGTTGAACCAAGAAGTTTGTAAGGGCAAGGAGATCGCCTACTTCGTGAAGATCTACCCCGAGTAAGGCTAGTCCTCCGTGGGCGTATGCCATGATGGCATAGACAAGGTTGCTTCTTCGTGGACCCTTCGTGGGTGGATCCCTCCGTGGACTCTCGCAGCCGTTACCCTCCGTGGGTTGAAGTCTCCATCAACGTGGATTGACGATAGCACCACCTATCGGAACCACGAGAAAAATCTCCGTGTCTCCAAATTGCGTTTGATCTTCTCCACTTCTCTTTACTACTTGTGCAATTTACTTTCCGCTGTCCATACTCTAGAATTGCATGTGTAGTATGCTACTTGACTTGTGTGATATGCAAAATCTGCCAAAACTTGTCCTTTGTCAAAAGGCATAATTTTTATCTTGTCGAGTAGTCTAATCACCCCCCTCTAGACACTCTCACCTTCTTCGATCCTACAATTGGTATCAGAGCATTGGTCTCCATTGCTTTGGTTTACAAACCATTGGAGGAAGATGGACGTGTCTACGTTTGGGAGTGTTAGCCATAGAGTGCCTATTCTTGATGGAGTGTCCTATAACTCGTGGAGGATTGAAATGCTTATTATCTTTAAGATGTATAACTTGCGCAAATATGTTGAAACCCCATATGTACCTCCATTTGACCCCTTGCACCCTACCATGGATGAAGAGCTTGATTTGCTTCGTAACCTTAGAACTGTAAATCTTATCATTAGAGGTTTACCCGATAACTTGCTTAAGCTTGTCACAAACTTCGAGTGCGCCTATGCTATGTGGAAGTTCTTGGAAGAACTTTATCCGGACTACTCTTTGAGAGGTCTTGATGAAATTCTATACACGACTATTGAATTTGATATGATGCGCCCCAATGATCCCAACTTTGATAAATGCTTCTTTGAGCTTCATGATATCATGAAAAAGAAGGGTGATCCTTGTCTTATCAATGATCTAATTAGAAATGCTCTTGTATTGCATTCCGATGATTATTGTCACTTTGACAAAACTAATGCAAGTAGTTGTCAAATTGACCTAGGTGTTGATGATGAACTATCTATGGGTCAATATGATGATGAGCATGAGCATGATGATGATTACTCCGATTCGGACACCGAGCTAGACAAGATCATGAAGAGTCTCAATCTTATGGCAAATCTGAGAGACTACATATCCGGCGGAAAAGAATGGATTCTTGATAGTGGATGCACCGATCACATGACCGGAGATGAAGACATGTTTCGAGAGCTTGCAAAGAACGATGGTCCACGCAAGTATGTGACTTTTGGAGACAACTCCAAGGGTAAGGTACTTGGCCTTGGTAAGGTGGCCATATCCCATGATAGCTCTATTCAAAACGTCATGCTTGTTGAATCACTTGGATATAATTTACTTTCCGTGTCTAGATTAGCTGACTTTGGATTCAATGTGCTATTCACCGAAGTAGATTGCCAAGTCTTTCGTCGTGACAATCATAACATGGTTTTTACCGGTATCCGTAGAGGTGATCTATATATTGTTGATTTCACTAAGAAAGCTCAACCTAGAACTTGCTTCATTGCTAAATCCGCTAAAGGTTGGTTATGGCATAGAAGGCTTGGACATGTTGGTATGCGTAATCTAGACAAGCTAATCAAAGGTGATCATATTCTTGGTGTTAAAGATGTTTTGTTTGACAAAGATAGACTTTGTAGTGCCTGTCAAGCAGGAAAACAAGTAGGTGGAAGTCATCCCGTGAAGAACATCATGACCACAAGGAGACCGCTTGAGCTTCTCCATATGGATCTCTTCGGTCCCAATGCTTACAAAAGCCTTGGTGGTAACTCCTTTGGTCTAGTTATAGTTGATGATTATTCCAGATTTACGTGGGTATTTTTCCTTGATGACAAATCACAGGTTCAGAGAATCTTCAAAACCTTTGCTAGAAAGGCCCAAAATCAATTTGAGGTGAAGATCAAGAAAGTTCGGAGTGACAATGGAACGGAGTTCAAGAACGCCCATGTGGACTCTTTTCTCGATGAGGAAGGGATTCTACATGAGTTCTCGGCTACGTACACTCCTCAACAAAATGGAGTTGTTGAGAGGAAGAACCGAACGCTCATAGAGATGGCGAGAACGATGCTTGATGAATACAAGACACCGAAGCACTTTTGGGGTGAAGCCGTCGAGACAGCTTGTCATGCTATCAACAGACTTTATCTTCACAAGCTCCTCGGCAAGACTTCATACGAGCTCCTCACCGGTAACAAACCCCAAGTGGGATACTTTCGTGTCTTTGGTTCAAAATGCTATATCCTTGATAAGCATCGTCGGTCTAAATTTGCTCCTAAAACTCATGAAGGCTTTTTCCTCGGTTATGGATCAAACTCCCACACCTACCGTGTCTACAATAATTTCACCCGAAAGGTTGAAGAAACGGTAGATGTGAAGTTTGATGAATCTAATGGCTCGCAAGTAGAGCAAATGCCTATTGATGTAGGAGACAAGGACCCATCGGAAGCCATTCAAGATTTATCTATTGGAAAGATTCGTCCCATGGAAGTGAAGGAGAGTACCTCATCTACATATGTGGAGCCCCCTACCTCACGGCAAGATGAACCTCAAGGCAACATGGAGGCCTCCACAAGTGGAACTCACCAAGATGAGGAAGTGCAACAAGAAGATCCACCACAACCTCCTTCTCCACCGCCTCAAGACAACACCAACAATGAGGAGGAAGAAGAGGAAGATGAGGATGATGAGGAAGCTCAGCCGCGACCACAACAAAAGCTATCTCGAGTTCGAGCAAGAGTCAAGAAGAATCATCCCGTGGAACAAATGATGAATGACATCGACTCCGGGAGAATTACTCGCTCTAAAACTCGCTTAGCTAACTTTTGTGAGCATTACTCATTTATCTCTAGTCTTGAACCTATGAAGGTAGAAGAAGCACTTGAAGACCCGGATTGGGTGAATGCTATGCACGAAGAGCTACACAATTTCGAGAGGAAAAATGTATGGACTTTGGTAGAGATGCCCAAGGATGATCAAAACGTCATTGGAACCAAATGGGTGTTTCGGAACAAGCAAGATGAAGATGGACAAGTCATCCGCAACAAGGCTCGTCTCGTAGCTCAAGGTTACACACAAGTCGAAGGTATGGACTATGGTGAGACCTATGCCCCCGTTGCTAGACTTGAGTCCATTCGCATTCTTCTTGCTTATGCCAATCACCATGATATTACTCTCTATCAAATGGACATTAAAAGTGCTTTCCTAAATGGTGAAATTGAGGAGGAAGTATTTGTGAAACAACCTCCGGATTTGTGAATCCTAAAAGCCTAATCATGTTTACAAGTTGCACAAAGCTCTTTATGGACTTAAACAAGCTCCTAGAGCTTGGTACAAATGCTTGACTAGCTTTCTTCTTGAAAAAGGATTTGAGATTGGAAAAATAGACTCAACGCTATTCACGAAAAGGGTTGATGGTGAACTATTTGTGTGCCAAATATATGTTGATGATATTATCTTTGGTTCAACTAACCCTCATTTTAGCGAGAAGTTTGGAAAGCTCATGTCAGAGAAGTATGAGATTTCCATGATGAGTGAACTCAAATTCTTCCTTGGGTTGCAAATCAAGCAATCTAAGGAGGGTACCTTTGTCTCACAAACAAAGTACACTAAGGATCTCTTCAAGAAGTTCAACATGCAAGAAAGCAAAGGTATGAAAACCCCCATGCTTACTAGTGGACATAATGACTTGACAAAAGATGGAGAACCTGTTGATCAAAAGGTTTACCGATCCATGATTGGTTCTCTACTATATCTCTGTGCTTCTCGTCCTGACATAATGTTGAGTGTATGCATGTGTGCTCGATATCAAGCAGCCCCTAAAGAATGTCATCTTAAAGCTGTTAAAAGAATTGTGAGATATTTGATACACACACCTAACTTTGGCATTTGGTATCCTAAGAGGGCCTCTTTCGACCTTGTTGGCTATTTCGACTCGGACTATGCCGGAGACAGGGTTGATAGAAAGTCAACTTCGGGTACGTGTCAATTTCTTGGTCGATCCCTTGTATCTTGGTCCTCCAAGAAACAAAATTCGGTATCATTATCTACCGCCGAAGCAGAATATATTGCTGCTGGTTCATGTTGTGCTCAGTTGCTATGGATGACACAAACGCTTAAGGATTATGGGATACATGTGAGACATGTTCCTTTGCTTTGTGACAATGAGAGTGCGATTAAGATTGGACACAATCCAGTGCAACACTCTCGCACGAAACACATTGAAGTTCGTCACCACTTTATTCGTGATCACATTGCCAAGGGTGACATCAATCTTAAGCATGTTCGTACTGACAAACAACTTGCTGATATCTTTACAAAACCACTTGATGAGAAAGTGTTTTGTCGCTTAAGGAGTGAGTTGAACATCATTGATGCTTCAAACTTGGAGTGAAAACTCCATTGATGCATGCAAGGCATGAGCCTACTTGACTAATCCTTGATATTTCTCTTATGATGATGATCATATGTCTTGGACACATCTGCCCCCTTGTATTGCATCTAACTCCTTGCAGGTACTTGGATGATCTACATTCCACAAGATTACCACACACTCAAATCTTGAGTAATCTTGTCATTGACCAAGTATCTAGCCTTTTGGGATGTTGAGTTCAAGGAACAAAATTCCACATATCCTTTTTGACATCTTATACATCAAGTATTTCACTCTTGTCAACTTGGATATTCTTGAGTATTTCCTTGCTTGCCTAACCCATGTAGGAAGATGAACTACCCGAGTTGAAATGGTGCTTCAACTTCACATTCAATGAGCACCTACATCAAGTTCACCTACATGAGCAAAGCAACAACAAGCCCAAGGTATGTTTTTCACATCTTTAAGGAGCTTTGCTCAAAGACATGAGTACAAGCAGCTTCATAAGATGTGATCACATCAAATGCTTAATCGAAAAATGGCAACCCCATTTTGAGCTTAAACGATGAGTATGACCTATGATCAAATGATCTCATTTGACTCCTAAGTCAATATACTCAAACATAGGTGACTTTGTCGCCGACCCTTATCTAGATGAAGTACATATGTTTTGGAGTCTTTCTATTGTCTCTTTTGTTCTCTCATTGAGTTTTCATTAAAAAAAACAAACTTCATCTAGCAATCTTTTTCATTTCTATTCTTCTGACTTTGTGAATATCTTTTTGGCTCTGATCAATTCCTCGAAAATCTTTTACAAATTCATTGCAAATCCTTTGAAACATTCCTTGCAAAGTGAGCTGAATTATTTCTGTATTTCCTTGGAATTAAATTCGGCGTCACCGACTTACATATTTCGGTCTAACCGAAAAGGATCTGCCCTAAGTCCCTGACTTTCGGACTCACCGATCCATATCAACTCGGTGTCACCGATTTTCTTTTAGGATATCATCTTCTGCAGCTCCTCAATGATTTTCTTTGCATATTTCTTATTGCCCAGTTGTGATTCTTAAGGATCCCACTTCCTTTCCTTCCATCTTTCCTGACCTTTCTAGTCTGATGTCCTTTTCGGCACTTGATGTCAAAGGGGGAGAAGATTTAGGGGGAGATAAGGGGAGAAGAGAAGATTTAAGGGGAGAAGAGAAAGATTTAGGGGGAAAAGAGCAATCTTATCTTAAGGGGGGGAGAATCACATCAAAGCTTTGTCGTGTTCCACATTGGTTATTACATTTGGCATCATTCTTTTGATTTTGCTCCTTTCATCACCTTCACAATTGATATCTTATGGAAAGCAAAATCTCTCAGAATTCACTGAAAATCTTTTAGCTTCGGAGACATGTTTGCTGTTTCAAGCTAGTGCTCAATATGAGACACTCTTTATACATGTCATCCCTGGCTTGGTACTCTTGATGTTCTTGCAGTTGGTTAAAGAAATACTCTTGTGTTATCTAACCCTGTTTTTCCAAGTCTATTTCTTCAGGTACAATGCCAAGGAACCTCAAGGTAAGTATATGCATCTTGCAGAATGTGCATGATGGTGACATGCTTGTGAATATCTGTTTGCAAGAAATCACCATGCACATATGCATTTTCACTCACTTCTTTTCATCTGCTCTGATGCATATGGCCAAGCTGCATGTAGCACATCTTGCCTTTCTCTCTTGTGTGCTTGTGGTAGTCCAAAACCACAATCTATGAAAATCTTGCACACTTGTAGGGGGAGCCTGTGTACTACATGTTTGTCAAAGCTTTAGTGATAATTCTGTCTTTCTTTCAGTAAGCTTTGATGTCTTGTTTTGTGTGTTGCCATCAATTACCAAAAGGGGAGATTGAAAGCACATTTGCTCCTGGGTGGTTTTGGTAATTAATGACAACATACTTTGTGGTTGGACTAATGCTTTTATCAAGTATGTTTCAGAAATTCAATCACATTGGCATGGCAAAAGGATCAAGAGGTGGACCCTAAAATGCTAAGGCAAGCATTGGCAAAAGCTCAATACTCCATTTTGGTTTAGTGATCCAAGATCACATTGAGTCTATAGGAAAGCCAATACTATTAAAAGGGGATGAGGTTATGATAATGATCTGGTTGCTCAAAGTGCTTAGTGATCTATCTCCTAAACTATCAGCAACTCTCACTTCAAATATACACTCATAAGTAATCTCGGTCCCACCGATTCCATAAACTCACCACACCGAGATGAACCACCTCAGCCATATAGCCAAACCCTAGAAATTTCGGATTTTCCGATTTTGAACTCGGTCTCACCGAACTGGTGTTATAAGCTTCAGAACCTTCATCATCAAATCGGTGTCACCGAGATGATGAAGTCGGTCCCATCGAGATTGGCAAACCCTAGTCTTTGGACGAATCGGACTCACCGAGATTGTATTTTCGGTCCCACGAAAATCCCAACGCTCACATGTTTTGAACTTTCGGTCTCACCGAGTTGTCAACTTCGGTCCGACCGAGATTGGTCAAATGTGTGTAATGGTTGGATTTTGTGTGGAGGCTATAAATACCCTCCACCCCTCTTCATTCGTGGAGAGAGCCATCGAAAGAACTACCACTCCTACCTTACATTTCGAGAAGAAAACTACCTACCCTTGTGTTGAGATCAAGTTGCTCCACTCCCTCCATATGAAGCTTGATCTCTAGCCTTCCCAAGTTGCTTTCCACTCAATCCTTTCTTCCACCACAGCCAAATCAGTGAGGAGAGTTGAGTGTTGGGGAGATTATCATTTGAAGCACAAGAGCAAGGAGTTCATCATCACCAACACCATCTATTACCTTTTGGAGGGTGGTGCCTCCTAGATTGGTTAGGTGTCGCTTGGGAGCCTCCGTCAAGATGTGGAGTTGAACCAAGAAGTTTGTAAGGGCAAGGAGATCGCCTACTTCGTGAAGATCTACCCCGAGTAAGGCTAGTCCTCCGTGGGCGTATGCCATGATGGCATAGACAAGGTTGCTTCTTCGTGGACCCTTCGTGGGTGGAGCCCTCTGTGGACTCTCGCAGCCGTTACCCTACGTGGGTTGAAGTCTCCATCAACGTGGATTGACGATAGCACCACCTATTGGAACCACGAGAAAAATCTCCGTGTCTCCAAATTGCGTTTGATCTTCTCCAGTTCTCTTTACTACTTGTGCAATTTACTTTCCGCTGCCCATACTCTAGAATTGCATGTGTAGTATGCTACTTGACTTGTGTGATATGCAAAATCTGCCAAAACTTGTCCTTTGTCAAAAGGCATAATTTTTATCTTGTCGAGTAGTCTAATCACCCCCCTCTAGACACTCTCACCTTCTTCGATCCTACAGCTGGCCCGAGCCCAGCTGCTTCAAGACTACCCTCCGGCGCCGCACAAGATCGACGACTGGAGGATGACCATATACAGTCTCATCGGCTTCGCCAACGGCGACAAGCCCCGGCAATCGAGCGCATCAAGGCCCCGGCAAGGCGCCCAGGCGCATGCCGATGCCGACAAGACCACTGGAGGTGCCACCTCCGTACACTCCCAGCCCCGAAGGCCAAGATCGCCGGCTCGTTGGACCAACCCCGACGACGACTCCACCGCGCCGTCGGACCCGCGAACTCGCCGTGATCAACACCACGTTCTCCAAGAACGACGGCACGAAGACGCTCGCACTCGCATCGAGCGCAGAAGGGAAGCGCGACGCCAATCCGACCAGCGCGCTGGGCCCACTGTCGATATGCATGCATCAGGGGAACCAAGCGACTTGCCGTACGCGGCAGGTTGCCCTGCGTTCACCCGCGAGCTGCGGCAAGTCCAGTGGCCCAAAACCAAGAACTTCAAGCCAGACGTGCCCGAGAAGTACGATGGCAGGATACATCCATCGGAGTTCCTCAGCATCTACACCATCGCGGTGCAGGCTGCCGGGCGCGACGAAAATCTCGCCAACTACTTTCGCTGGTGCTCAAGCCCAACGCCGATCTTGGCCCATGCACTTGCCGACGGTTCCATCTCTTCATGGGCGGACTGTGCCATCGGTTTGTCGGCGCCTTCACCGGTGGCCACAAGCCTCATGGCGGAGAGTGACCTCCACTTGCTCGCCCGTATGAGGAGAGCCCCGCAAGTACATACGAGATTCAGCCGGTGCAGCGCAACATCCCGATGTCCACCCCGCGCGGTTATTAGCGCGCTCCATCGTAACGCACGTAATCGCAGGATGAGGAGGAGATGGCGATGTGCAAGATCGAGACGTCAGCGAGCTCTATGCTCTGGCCGACAAGTGTGCACGGGCTGAGGTGGGGAGGAAAATCCCCGGAGAGGTTGCAGGAGCAGAAGGATCTGACAGTGAGGATGCCGCCCCGGCAAGGAAAAACCGGAGGCGGAACAACAGGAAGAGAAAGGCTAAGGATGTACTAGCTGTTGAGCATTCCGGCAATGGAAGCGGCTCCGACAAGGCCAAAGCTGATGACTCCGGCGAGGCTGTGCTAGCCGCCGACAAGCAGGATGGCTTCGGCAAGCGGTACTGCAAGATTCACCGCACCAAGGGCCATGATCTCCAAACCTGCAAGAAAGTCGAGCAGATGGCGGAGCTACAGAAAGCTGAATACGAGCGCCGCGATAAGGAGTGAGCCCAGGGAGGTGGCGGAGGATCCGGCAAAAAGCTTCCCGCCCGGGGAGGGCACCGCGGCAAGGCCAAGCCACGGCAAGGAGATAGGCCTCCCCGCGGCCGCGACAAGGACGAAGATGAGGATGAGGATGATGAGATGGAGGAAGATGAGACTGATGACCAAGAGTTTCAGAAGGCGATAGAGGTGTTGTGCGTCGACGGTGGCGCCTCTCTGCACACCTCGCACCGCCAACTCAAGCAGTGGGTGCGAGAGGTGAATGCAGCGGAGCCGTCCGTCGAGGCGCGCAAGCCTCTGAAGTGGTCCAGCACGCCCATCATCTTCGACGTTGAAGACCACCCTGATCGCATCACTGCGGTCGGGTTCTTGCCGATGTTGGTCTCACCAACAATCCGCAACCTCAAGGTCACGAAGATGTTGGTTGACGGCGGGGCCGGCCTGAACCTGATTTCCTCCGCAATGCTCAAGAAGCTCCAGATCCCCGACAGCGAGCTCGAAGAAACTGGCACCTTTCAAGGGATAAATCCGGGAAGGAGCAAGCCCAAGGGGAAGATCACGCTGCCGGTAACGTTTGGCAACGAGCTAAACTTCAGGACAGAAAGGGTCACATTCTATGTTGTTGATATCCCATTACCCTACAATGGGATACTCGGCCGAACAGCGCTTGCCAAGTTCATGGCAGCCTCTCATTACGCGTACAACGTGCTCAAGATGCCTGGTCCGTTAAGTGTCATCTCTGTCCAAGGCGACAAGAAGGATGCACTTATCTGCACCGACAAGATCTACCGAGAAGCAGCAGCTACGGCAGAGTGCAAGCCACTTGCCGCTGAAGCTCCCCGGAGGAAGAAGAAAGTCAAATCCAGCAAGAGCAGCTCTGATGCCCACTCCGGCAAACGCACCTCCCCGGAGTGCCGCGCTGCCGTCGAGGACGCACCATCGAGCTCCACCGGCAAGTGTAAGAAGACAAAGGCCGATCTACCAAAGACCAAGCCCGGCAAGAACAGCTCTGGTGCCTGCTCCGGCAAGCACGCCTCTCCGGAGTGCCGCGCTGCCGTCGAGGATGCGCCATCGAGCTCCACCGGCCAGTAGGGCAAAGAAAGCAGCCAGTTTTGAACTTTTGAGTTGTATTCCCTGAAAATCCGTACCTTGTACGTAGAACCTGTGCGCATAGGGGTCGAATTGTGGCTAAGTTGCGCCTTTGATCTGTTTCGAGTCCGCTCAACGATGAAAGCGCGCCGCAACTAGCCCGACGAGTTCTCCTTGCCGAGGGCAACACCGCCAGCGGGCTGCTGATGTCCCGCACTCAGCAAGTGTGTTTGCGCCGGCGGGTTCCCTGAAGCCATGAGGGTAAAAACGTACAAGGGAGGGAATCAAGGGAGGAGTGCGGCCTCGCCGGATCGCAGAAGACAAAAAAGCTAAGTCGCCTGAGTTTGAATACAGAGCATTTTTTAGTTCTAAGCTTTTATGTTATATTCCTCGAACGTTCGTGCCTTGTACGAAAAACCCGGGCGCGGAGGAATCAACTCGTGGTTAAGTTGCGCCCTTGCTTTGTTTCCGAGTCCGCTCAACAATGCAAGTGCGCTGCAACTGGCCCGAGAAGATTTCTTGCCGGAAACAACACCGCCAAGCGGGCTGCTGACGTTCCGCACTCAGCAAGTGTGTTAGCGCCGGCAAGTTCCTTGGAAGCGTAGGGTAAAAACGTACAAGGGATGTAATGGAGTAGAGGACGTAACATAGCAAGCTTTGCCGTGAGACCTCCTTCGTATGAGCAACTTATGCGCAGAGGAGCTGACTCGCGGCTGAGTTGCACCCCCGATTTGTTTCCGAGTCCGCTCAACAATGAAGGCGCGCTGCAACTAGCCCGACGAGGTTTCTTGCCGGAGGAAACACCGCCAGCGGGCTGCTGATGTTTCGCACTCAGCAAGTGTGTATGCACCGGCAAGTCCCCTAAAAAGCGTAGAGTGTAAACATACGAAGGGCGAAGCATGGCATTGCGTTGCCCAACCTAAATAGTCACGCCACGAAAGAGTAACTAATTACGGCGCCGTCTCAGTTATTTTCATGACTATAATAACAGGGACAAGGAAAAACCAGAAGGGTGCACTGGCGCAGGGGCCCCGGCAAACCGGTTTCGCTGGGGGCTGCAAGTACCAAAGTTCCTTCGCGGCAGGCCAGGATCCCTGGAGGCCGCAGCGTCAGCGACAAGGGCAAGGAAAGGCGCACCGGCACCTAGGTCTCAGCGGAGCCAGAGTTGCTGGGGGCTGCAAATGCCAAGATTCATCCCCGGCGAGCTAGAGTCGCCGAGGGCTGCGGTATCAGATAAGTTTTTCATCCCTCATCATGCATACTCTTATTGTCAGGACCCCGACTCAATGTCACATCGATCCAGCCTGTAACACCTCATATCACTTTGCGGCCTCACGCACGGTATCCCCTCGGGTGTCGCCTTACCTTTGCCCGGGACCGTTTGCGCCTTTTGGCACACGTATATGATAGTGTCGCTAGCATCCATATGAAAAGGAGCCCGGCTGACATGGCTAGTTGTAAACCCAAAGTGGCACAGACTTACAGGACAGCATCCATGACCCAAGATCGAACGTGTCGGTCATCGCAAGTAAGTTCCGGCTGTAGCTGGGCTAGCAGACTCGATAAACCGGCTGAAGCGGGCTAACAGACTCGGTACTCATTGCGTGACATTTCCCCGAAGGGACAGACACAGGAACGAAGAAGGACACATGCCGGCCAGCCTAAGTTTTTCGGAGCAGTAGCAAGCTACCATGGCTCGGTGGAAACACTAGGAGACATTTCCCGGTAAGAGAGGCTACTAAGGAAAAACAACTAGATAGTCAGATCCCACACATACCAAGCATTTCAATAACATACACACAATATGCTCGATATGTGCAAATACAACATGGCATCACAACATGACTCTACGACTCAAGTATTTATTCATTAGGCTCCGAGGAGCGAGATATTACAAACAGGGTCTCATGACCCAACATTCAGAGCATACAAATCAAAGCACAAGCGAAGCTAAACATGTCGAAAGTACGAGACATCTACAAATGAAAAAGGCTTAGAAGCCCGACTATCTACGAGATCTGCCGAGGGCACAAGATCGTAGCTGAGGTAACAAGCTAAACGTCAAGTCCATGTGGAACTACTAGCGAGACCAAGTCTCTCTGCAAAAACATAAAATAGGCAAACGTGAGTACAAATGTACCCAGCAAGACTTACATCGTAACTAACTACATATGCATCATTATCAACAAAGGGATGGTGGGGTTTAACAAAGACAAGCCAGCTTTGACTCGGTGGCTATCCTAAACTACATCGCAAGTAACTCTTTTGAGGTGGCGCACACGAGTCCACATATTCACCATATCGATACACCACTATGGATCCGCTCCGTCTCCCTACGAGAACGCCATCCATAGCACTCACACTTATCTTGCGTATTTTAGAGTATCCACTTTCACTTTTCTATGAACTGTTATAGGCAACCCAGAAGTCCTTTACCGCGGACACGGCTATTCGAATAGATCATATTAACCCTGCAGGGTGTACTTCTTCATACATGTTTCCACCACTTAGCGTCGCACACGACATGTGCTCGGCAGACTTCAGCTTAAAGCCGACGTGGGTGTAGACCATGACCTACCTAGATACTCAAGTCTCTAGTCCGGGTTTATCGCCTATTTGGGTTCCATCTATGAGGAGTTCGGCCAAGTTTCGCTCACAGCCCCAAACGATGTGAACAGGGTTCCCGAGATACCAAACGGGCATCCGGTACACCGTGCCACGTACCTACCGCATCACAGCCCACCCCTACGGTCAAGATCAAGACGGCCTCCAAAGATACTACAAACACGAAACTACTTGCAACTCCCGGACAGAGGACAAGGGTGAATAAGAAGTCGCGGGGTCATATTTCAGGCCCAATGCATGGTAGTAGCTGATTCATGGATCACAAACACAGAACTCAGTTCCTAAGGACGGCTTCAATGAGACAACCCACCATGTACTCCTACATGGCCTCTCACCGATACCTTTACCAAATCGTGTTCACACACTTAGCTTACACACAATAGGACATGTTCACACACCTCTGATTCATCCTCGATGAATCAGACCTGACTCAACTCTAAGCAATAGCAGGCATGACAAACAAACATGAATGAGTAGGCACAACAGGGCTCAAACAACTCCTACTCATGCTAGTGGGTTTCATCTATTTCTTGTGGAATGACAGTCATGCAAAGGATAAAGGGGTTCAGCTACCGCAGCAAGTAACAAATGATTCGTTGTTGTCCTAATGCAGTAAAAGAGAGCAGGAGCGAGAGAGTGGGATTGTATCGGAATGAACAAGGAGGTTTTGCTTGCCTGGCACTTCTGAAGATAATATAGTTCTTCATTGGTGTCATCGAACTCATCGTCGGAACCACGTCTATCGAGAGGGGACAAATACCGGCAACTGAGAAAGAACACAATCAATGCAATGCTACAATATGATGCATGATCATGACATGGCAATATGCTGTGATTTGAGCTAATGCATCTAGCTATGATTTAAATGAAGTTGGTTTGAATACATGATTCAAATTCCAACTCCATATATGATTATTTAAATGCCCTTTATTTGTTTTGTCCAAAACAGAGGACAATCATTGTTCAAACATGCATGAAAATGGTACAGATGGATTCCTTGAATTTTTCTGATAATTTTTCATATATAATTTATTTGATTTGGAGCTACGGTTGATTTAATATGAATTTTAGAAGTTTAGGGTATTTTCTGGAAATAATAAATCATTTAAGATTTATTTAAATTCCAGAAAGGAATTAATGCGTCAGCATGACCTCACAGTGATGTCAGCAGGTCAACGGCTCGGTCCAGGTCAAACCTGAAGTGTGGGGACCACACGTCGGTGACACAGTTAACTAACCTAAGTTTAATTAGAGCCTGGGCCCGCATGTCAGTGTCTTATCTACTTAACTAAGTTAGTTAACACTAACTTAACCTGATACTAATTAAATAGGGCCTGGGCCCACACGTCAGTCCGGCGAGGTCAAAGGGTCAAACCCCCTGGTCGGCGGGGTCAACTCGCAGGCGTTTAGCCGCCGGCGAGGCTAACGCGCGCGTGCAGTGCGGGTTTCGCGTACGGGGCACCGTTCGGGGCGCCGTTAGGCTCTATGGATAGCTGGGAGTGGGCCGCGGCGGGTGGTGCAGGTAATTGGGCTCGGGGTCGCCGGAAAAGGCGCCGGCGACGTGTTTGGCGGCGGCCGGAGCGCGGGCGGGGTCGGGTTTGGCGCTACGGTGCACGGGAGAAGATTCTGGTGGGTGGAACATGCTCCTGGTGGTGCATCGAAGCGCGTTATGGCTCGACGCGGTGGCGGTAGTGCGGTGCATGGCGGTGCCATGGATGGTGGCGGGAGCTGCCCGGTGGTTGATGCGGCTAGGGGGCGAATTCGGCAACGAAGCATGGGGGAAACGATGCAGCGGCTCACCTCGGTTCTTCTGGTGCTGCTGGCGAGGCAGGGGAGGCACGGGTCAGCGGAGCGTCGGTGGGATCTCCGCACCGAGGACGAGGCGGCGGCGGCGGCTGGCGGTGTCTGGGGCTTCGGCGTTAGGCGGCTCGGTGAGGAGGAAGAGAGGGACGAGGCGGAGCTCGTGGGCGTGTCGGAGAGGCTCGGGGATGGCTGCGGCTACGGCTATGGCGAACGGTGGCGGCGGCGTTCGGCCGTGCGTGTGAGAGCGGAACGGAGGAGGGGAACGAGGGAGAGGAAGAGAGTGAGGGGGTCCAGGGGGGTCACGTGGCGCTCGGGGCTGGCTCCAGAGGCGGCGGAAGCAGGAGGTGGCTCGGCGTGCTTGGGTGGGTGGCACCTGCGCCCTCGCCCACCAGCACGAGGTTGAGGATGTCCGCACATGGGCCTGGTGGGCTGGCTTCTCTGCTGGGCCAGGTAAGCAACAGGTACTCCCTCCTTCTCTATTTCTATTTTAACTGTTGTTTTCTATTTATTTCAATTTGTTTTGATTTAGTTCAAGCACTAAACTATTTTTGTTTCTTCCAATAATTTTTGCAGGGACTGAAAGTAATATTCTAGAGCCCCTCACAAAATATCAGAACTATTGAAGCATTAAAAAATATATAACATATATTTGCTCCAACTCAAATACAATATGTGTTAATTCAAAAATCCAGAATGGCCTAGAAATATGTGCATCATTTTTGGCAGAGTATTTCACCTTTACCAGAAATCATGAACATTTTCAGAGGGCATTTTGGGTTCATTGAAAAAGATTTTGTTTGGACCCTAGTTGATTTCATTAGCTGCTAGGGCTTGGATCAATCCCCATTTCAAGTTAAATAAAAATTTAAACATGATGCAACACTCTAATGCATGCACTAGGCATTGTCAGAACTAGGGATGTGACAGCTCACCCCCACTAAAACAAGAATCTCGTCCCGAGATTCAAGCGTAGGGTAAGATGAAAGGGGAGCGCAAACTAATATAATCTTCATGATCCGAGTTGCACTTCAAATGAACGTTGATTCGATCACCCTCATTGTCTCGAAGTCTTGCTCTGAGAACTCTAACTAACATGACAATGAGAGGAAAAGGAAATTCTAAAAGAATCGTTCTTCTCGGAGATCAAACAACTTAGGATCAGCTCACGGGGTGAGTCATAAAAACATCTCTCAAGCTGAGATACAAAGCATACGTCTAGAGGAATGGAATGGAACAGATGACGAAGGTTCACTAGGTAGACAACAATTCCACACCTAAGAGGGTGGTGAACGGTTGTCAACGTAGCGAGGAGTTATTTTGACATGACACCATAATGATGCACCTTAGGGAAGGTGACTCGAAGATATATCCCCTTAAGTGGCAAAAGAATTATATTTGATTTAGAGATCATTGAAACTCTTTATACCAGCCTAAGGCAATTCACAATCGATCATTTGAAGGGGTCCGAAAAAAATGACATTCTCGGGCCAGAATGGATGATGTGGATTACCTTGTTGAAAACAACACAAGGGATGATTTTAGTAACTGGGGAGAAGCTTAACAGTAGAGAGTGATTCCACTGTTTGGGAAGTTATAGCATAACCGAGGAACTGAGAGCAAGCCCAGTTTAGTGCCGATGATAACACCTAGCGCTTGTGCGTGCTCTCAAGAACTTGAGCATTTCCCTATTCATCAAGCTTTTACCAACATCCGTGTCAAGGATCCTGGCAACACAACATACTGCCATGATGAACTGTGATGGACGATGCAAATACAAAGGAAGGTAACACCTTCTCAGATTTCACCTTGGCGGGGCCAAGGGAACAAAATCTGGATGATTGACCGAGAGGCATCTCCGCTTCTAATGTTCTCCTTGATGTACTAGCGTATCCCATTCATTGAGATGGTCTGGCATCTAGAACATCAAGTAAAGGTCGGACTTCAAAAACACAAAATTCATAAGGCACAACTAGGGAGTAAATCCTACGAAGTCCTTATGGGGAGGTGGCCAATTTCTTCAATCAAGATACTACAACAATAGGTCTTCCGGCTGGGTGTGTTGGCCACGACATCCATTTTACCGGGTTACAGAGAGACCAATATTATAAATCTTGGGAAACGTTCCAACCATCATATCTGCCTGAGATTCAGATCTGGTTGGTGTCAGGATATTCCAGACTCATCGAGTCTAGAAAGAAGAATGAAAGTTTGCAACACAAATCAACGAGACGACGTTGCGAGATTCTCGAGGAAATGAACTACGATAGCAAGCTCCAAAACATGAGTTGGTTCTGCTACAAACATGTGAACACATTGTCCCAGACAAACATGACCACGTAGTAGTCTTACAACAAAACACTACCGAGTTCAGGAGGGAAACCATCAACGAGGATAGCGAAGTCCTAACATAAGTCATGATTCTTAAGAAGGAACTTCTTCTCCTTGAACAAATCAATCAGTGGCTTGGTGTGCTAGGAATACAAATAGAATGAAGGTTGCAAGTCTTCGAACCACAGAATACTTCGCACGTATGCATGAATGATTTGGGATGATTCCAAAGGAAGCAACATTGTCTTTCTCGAATCCACGGCGGCAACTTGCATCAAATGCACATGAACTAGAGGAAGTCACTTCTTACATCCGAACATAAGCTTCATGAGCTAGCATGAACAAATGCTTTGAGAAGTTTCCAATACTAGCTTAATGTTCAACAAAACTATGGAGAAGACAAGGATGTTGTCGATGGGCTCAACAACAATTCATCCAGATTCCCATGGAGATGGAATTCCATAACTATGTGAACAAGGTGATAGTATTGGTCAGACCCAAAAGACATAATGGTGTTGGCTCGAGGAAAATCCACGAGTAAGACAACATTACGAACATCGTTGGTTCTGGTTTGATTTGAGAATAGCCCACACTCAAATCAAAGTTTTTTGGCAAGACAATAGCTCCAGCAACTGGTCTCGAGGATCAATTGATGAAGATATTATCTTTCTTCAACACACGCAAAAAGATATCCCTTAACATGAGCTAAGTCGATCAAGCTTTTATCTTCCAACTCTCCAAGTTGTTGTTTTAGCTTAACCAACTAGCTCAGGGGTATGCAACACAGATTCTTGGAGAAGGGGTGGTTTATATGAAACCAACTTGATCACGAACTCAGCATAGCAGTCAGGGGACAACCTGGTAATACTTCCGAGAAGATATTCGGGAAATCACGAACCATCGATATGTTACTAAGCTCGAGAACAATCTTGCTTTTCAGGGCAAGACGATATGATCAATAGAGCGAAGATTTGAGATAAACCTAACTCATCGATCGAGGAGTGCACCAGAAATAGGGACTAGGTAGCACAATCAGTCTTAGGGTGACGATTCAATAATCAACACACTAAGAATGAGGTTATCGTCCATTTAATTACCAAGCAACTGAGTTGCTAGCAGTATTGATTTCACGCATCATAGTTCACCCGTCGGCATTCCGGTTGCAACAACACGGAACCGAGAAATGAAAATGATGGCGAGAAGTATCACTGCGTCAAAAATTCATAAGAGGTGGTGCAATTCTCATGACAATCCTGACATAAAGAAGGTAATACTTCAAGGTAGAACAGAATCAAAAGGTGGATTAGTATTTGATCTGCAGAGTACGACTACTTTGACCCAATCCTGGAAATGGACAAGGTACCGGAGTTTGTTTCTCCTAGTCACTCCGAATAGAATGGCTTGACGGACCACAGAAGTAAAAGGCATCGAAGAACACGAATGCACGACTACTCCTGACTATCAATCGATAGACGAAAATCAGGATACAACTAAAGGGGGACAACTCAAAGGAACATATGATTTTCTAAGTTGTGGATGCATAGATTAGTATGTCGAACCAATTTCAACAAATTTCTTCCGGATAATCCATGCGGAAAGGTAGAACTGGCAGAGTCACAATATAAAATGGAGAACTCATCAAGAGCACACCTGTTGTGATCTTTTGATCCAACAAACTTCTGCCATAAGCGGTTCATAGTATTTGGAAGAAGGAAATACCACGGACCTCGAGGACTATCGCAAAGGTTACTAATAACCTAAAGGAACGAGCAAACACTATCAACATGAATTGAGTAGGGTGAATATCGGGTTCAAAACCCAGGAATGGAATACCTACTAACTAATAACATCACGGGATGCTTTCGAGAATGATGGCCAGAATCATCACACGGGGAACACAAATCATGGCTAGATTACTAGATGATCCCCTAAGACACCTAGGGTCATAATAATAATTCCAACATATATGTCGAGGCAATAGAATACCTCAACTCAGCAATTAGTGTGATTAACCTGGCCCAAAGGAACATCAAAACCAGAGGGAAAGGATTTGCAAGTGCATCAGATTGTTTAGAAACCTGGGATGAGTCGGACAGCATAACGGCTGTAAATGCTCAAAAGATTGGAGACATGCTACAAGATGGTGGCATAGCCACTCCAAAGCACCATATCAAGGTTTCGAGATCAACAGTTATGAACATACGGAAGTAGTAAAACTGAGCTGAGATTTGAAACTAACAATTCTATAAGTCTATGGATTAGTAACACGTCATCCTGATAGATAGATGAGAAGGCCTAGTTCTTAATCCCCGTAGAAGAGAAGAGGATGACTCAGATCAGAAGGCCATGAGGTATAAGGAGTAAAAAGAGCCTTACGTTCCATCCCACAATCAATTCCCCTACATATAACTAAAGCATTTCTAGACTCAACTTCGACCAGTTTGGCTTGGAGAACCTACAGGCAGTCAAGCTCTGATACCAAAGCTGTCAGGACCCCGACTCAATGTCACATCGATCCAGCCTGTAACACCTCATATCACTTTGCGGCCTCACGCACGGTATCCCCTCGGGTGTCACCTTACCTTTGCCCGGGACCGTTTGCGCCTTTTGGCACACGTATATGATAGTGTCGCTAGCATCCATATGAAAAGGAGCCCGGGCTGACATGGCTAGTTGTAAACCCAAAGTGGCACAGACTTACAGGACAGCATCCATGACCCAAAGATCGAACGTGTCGGTCATCGCAAGTAAGTTCGGGCTGTAGCGCTGGCTAGCAGACTCGATAAACCGGCTGTAGCGGCTAACAGGATTCGGTACTCATTGCGTGACATTTCCCGAAGGGACAGATACAGAACGAAGAAGGACACATGCCGGCCAGCCTAAGCGTTAGGAGCAAGAGCAAGCTACCATGGCTCGGTGGAAACACTAGGAGACATTTCCGTAAGAGAGGCTACTAAAGATAAACAACTAGATAGTCAGATCCCACACATACCAAGCATTTCAATAACATACACACAATATGCTCGATATGTGCAAATACAACATGGCATCACAACATGACTCTACGACTCAAGTATTTATTCATTAGGCTCCGAGGAGCGAGATATTACAAACAGGGGTCTCATGACCCAACATTCAGAGCATACAAATCAAAGCACAAGCGGAAGCTAAACATGTCTGAGTACAGACATCTACAAATGAAAAAGGCTTAGAAGCCTGACTATCTACCAGATCCTGCCGAGGGCACAAGATCGTAGCTGAGGTAACAAGCTAAATGTCGAAGTCCATGTGGAACTACTAGCGAGACTGAAGTCTCTCTGCAAAAACATAAAATAGGCAAACGTGAGTACAAATGTACCCAGCAAGAATTACATCAGAACTAACTACATATGCATCATTATCAACAAAGGGGATGGTGGGGTTTAACAGCAGCAAGCCAGCTTTGACTCGGTGGCTATCCTAAACTACGACTGCAAGTAACTCTTTTGAGGTGGCGCACACGAGTCCACATATTCACCATATCGATACACCACTATGGATCCGCTCCGTCTCCCTACGAGAACGCCATCCATAGCACTCACACTTATCTTGCGTATTTTAGAGTATCCACTTCCACTTGTCTATGAACTGTTATAGGCAACCCAGAAGTCCTTTACCGCATACACGGCTATTCGAATAGATCATATTAACCCTGCAGGGGTGTACTTCTTCATACATGTTTCCACCACTTAGCGTCTGCACACGACATGTGCTCGGCAGACTTCAAGCGAAAGCCGACGTGGGTGTAGACCACGACCTACCTAGACACTCAAGTCTCTAGTCCAGGTTTATCGCCTATTTGGGTTCCATCTATGAGGAGTTCGGCCAAGTTTCGCTCACAGCCCCAAACGATGTGAACAGGGTTCCCGAGATACCAAACGGGCATCCGTACACCGTGCCACGTACCTACCGTGATCACAGCCCACCCCTACGGTCAAGATCTTGCAAGACGGCCTCCAAAGATACTACAAACACCGAAACTACTTGCAACTCCCGGACAGAGGACAAGGGTGAATAAGAAGTCGGCGGGGTCATATTTCAGGCCCAATGCATGGTAGTAGCTGATTCATGGATCACAAACACAGAACTCAGTTCCTAAGGACGGCTTCAATGAGACAACCCACCATGTACTCCTACATGGCCTCTCACCGATACCTTTACCAAATCGTGTTCACACACTTAGCTCACACACAATAGGACATGTTCACACACCTCTGATTCATCCTCGATGAATCAGACCTGACTCAACTCTAAGCAATAGCAGGCATGACAAACAAACATGAATGAGTAGGCACAACAGGGCTCAAACAACTCCTACTCATGCTAGTGGGTTCAATCTATTTACTGTGGAATGACAGGTCATGCAAAGGATAAAGGGGTTCAGCTACCGCAGCAAGTAACAAATGATTCGTTATTGTCCTAATGCAGTAAAAGAGAGCAGGAGCGAGAGAGTGGGATTGTATCGGAATGAACAAGGAGGTTTTGCTTGCCTGGCACTTCTGAAGATAATATAGTTCTTCATTGGTGTCATCGAACTCATCGTCGGAACCACGTCTATCGAGAGGGGACAAATACCGGCAACTGAGAAAGAACACAATCAATGCAATGCTACAATATGATGCATGATCATGACATGGCAATATGCTGTGATTTGAGCTAATGCATCTAGCTATGATTTAAATGAAGTTGGTTTGAATACATGATTCAAATTCCAACTCCATATATGATTATTTAAATGCCCTTTATTTGTTTTGTCCAAAACAGAGGACAATCATTGTTCAAACATGCATGAAAATGGTACAGATGGATTCCTTGAATTTTTCTGATAATTTTTCATATATAATTTATTTGATTTGGAGCTACGGTTGATTTAATATGAATTTTAGAAGTTTAGGGTATTTTCTGGAAATAATAAATCATTTAAGATTTATTTAAATTCGTAAAGGAATTAATGCGTCAGCATGACCTCACAGTGATGTCAGCAGGTCAACGGCTCGGTCCAGGTCAAACCTGACGTGTGGGGACCACACGTCAGTGACACAGTTAACTAACCTAAGTTTAATTAGAGCCTGGGCCCGCATGTCAGTGTCTTATCTACTTAACTAAGTTAGTTAACACTAACTTAACTTGATACTAATTAAATAGGGCCTGGGCCCACACGTCAGTCCGGCGAGGTCAAAGGGTCAAACCCCCTGGTCGGCGGGGTCAACTCGCCGGCGTTTAGCCGCCGGCGAGGCTAAACGCGGCGGTGCAGGTGCGGGTTTCACGTACAGGGCACCGTTTGGGGCGCCGTTAGGCTCTATGGATAGTTGGGAGTGGGCCGCGGCGGGTGGTGCAGGTAATTGGGCTCGGGGTCGCCGGAAAAGGCGCCGGCGACGTGTTTGGCGGCGGCCGGAGCGCGGGCGGGGTCGGGTTTGGCGCTACGGTGCACGGGAGAAGATTCTGGTGGGTGGAACGTGCTCCTGGTGGTGCACTGAGCGTGTTTGCGGGCTCAGACGCGGGTGGCGGCAGCTGTGGCCGCGGCGGCGCCATGGACGGCGGCGGGAGCTGCCCGTGGTTGATGCGGCTAGGGGCGAATTCGCAACGGCATGCGGGAAACGGCTGCAGCGGCTCACCTGGTCTTCTTTGGTGCCGCTGGCGAGGCAGGGGAGGCACGGGGTCCGGTGGAGCGTCGGCGGGGATCTCCGGCACCCGAGGACAGAGACGGTGGCGCTGGCGGCGTACAGGGGCTTCCGGCGTTGGGCGGCTCGGTGAGGAGGAAGAGAGGGACGAGGCGGAGCTCGTGGGCGTGTCGGAGAGGCTCGGGGATGGCTGCGGCTACGGCTATGGCGAACGGTGGCGGCGGCGTTCGGCCGTGCGTGTGAGAGCGGAACGGAGGAGGGGAACGAGGGAGAGGAAGAGAGTGAGGGGGGTCCAGGGGGGTCACGTGGCGCTCGGGGCTGGCTCCAGAGGCGGCGGAAGCAGGAGGTGGCTCCGGCGCGTGGCGTGCTGTGCAGTGGTTACACGCCTCGCGCCCACTGGCACGAGGTTGAGGATGACTGGCACATGGGCCTGGTGGGCTGGCTTCTCTGCTGGGCCAGGTAAGCAACAGGTACTCCCTCCTTCTCTGTTTCTATTTTAACTGTTGTTTTCTATTTATTTCAATCTGTTTTGATTTAGTTCAAGCACTAAACTATTTTTGTTTCTTCCAATAATTTTTGCAGGGACTGAAAGTAATATTCTAGAGCCCCTCACAAAATATCAGAACTATTGAAGCATTAAAAATATATATAACATATATTTGCTCCAACTCAAATACAATATGTGTTAATTCAAAAATCCAGAATGGCCTAGAAATATGTGCATCATTTTTGGCAGAGTATTTCACCTTTACCAGAAATCATGAACATTTTCAGAGGGCATTTTGGGTTCATTGAAAAAGATTTTGTTTGGACCCTAGTTGATTTCATTAGCTGCTAGGGCTTGGATCAATCCCCATTTCAAGTTAAATAAAAATTTAAACATGATGCAACACTCTAATGCATGCACTAGGCATTTTCAGAACTAGGGATGTGACACTTATGGACTGGGGAAAGCGAGGCCGCGTCCTTGAACGGGTGTGCCTTGTACGAAAAACCCCGTGCGCGGAGGAGCCGAGTCGCGACCAAGTTGCGCCCTTGATTTGTTTCCGAGTCCGCTCAACAATACAAGCGCGCTGCAACTGGCCCGACAAGGTTTCTTGCCGAAAACAACACCGCCAGCAGGCTGCTGATGTTCCGCACTCAGCAAGTGTGTTAGCTCACCAGTGAGTGTTAGCGCCGGCAAGTTCCCTAGAAGCGTAGGGTAAAAACGTACAAGGCACAAAATCAAGTAAAGGACATAATCCGGCAAGCATTCCCCTCCTTTCATTAAAAAACATCCCAATCCAGTACAAGTCCATAGAGGATGAAAAACATGATAGAGAGGATTACAAATTTTAAAAACAGCTAAGGCCCGAAGGCTTACAAATTAAAAGATAAGATGCCCGTAATCCCTCTCCTGTTTCTCTCTTCAGGAGGTAGGTCAAGGAGGCCCCAGCAAGAGAGGCTTGTCGGGGAGGGCAAAAGGGGCGCCTAGGTGAGCTACGGGTGCCAGAAGACACCAAGAGAACTTCCCGGGGGCCGGCCAGGAGCTTGGCGGAGACGGAGGCGCCGGAGGCAGAGCTCGAAGATGGGGCGGCAGGACGTCAGCACGCTGTCGAGGGCGCCTCGCCCTCGTACTCCGACTTGACGGCCTTGCCGCCACCCCTCTTCCTCTTCCGCAGCCTCCCTACGCCAGCCGCCCAAGGAGACGGCCCCGGGGAGTTCGAAGGCGGCGACTGGATGATGGGGTCGCCGGTGTGCGCTGAGGTGACGGCCGACGCCTAGTCGGACCCGCCGTCCTCGTCGTCGTTGCCGCTCCCTCCTCGTCACTCTCGCCGAGGAGGGCCTTCACTATCGGAGGAGCTGTCCACGCAGCATCTCGCCCGGTGCCGGAGTCTCGAAGACCTTGACGGCGAGAAGGTCGCCTCCATTAACTTAAAATGGAGGGTAAACCCTGCCGTCAAGCTGTGGATGCGGCGAACGCCTTCCACCTCGATCGGCACGCCACGCCGGGGCTGGGGATACGACACTAACTCGAGTGCCGCTGATCCCGCAGCCCCTCATGTGCAACTCCAACATCTCGGGTGGGTCCGGTTCCATCGCGCTCGCAAACAGGGCCGGAAGCCAAGGCGCCGACGAGGTGCCCGACGCAGCTTGACGAAGAACTCCCAGGGGTCGTCCCCGGTGTGGACCGCCTCGAGGGGAGGAGCTGCCGGCGGAGACGGAGGTGGCGCACCGCCCCGACCGCCTCCTCCCCGAGCGCTCCGACCGCGTCCTCGACCTCGTCCCCGGCCTCGCCCCCTCCCTCTTCCCCTCATGGCTGGCTCCGCCGCCACATGCGCGGGATAAGGGGAGGCGCGCCGCCTGGTGGCCACCCTTGCCGCCACCGACGAAGGACCAGGATTCCCTCCCTCCATGGCAGATGGGAGGAAGAATAGCATAAGATGAAGAAAGAAGAAGAGGGTGAAGTGCAGGATTTTTGCACTCCCCTTCCGCCCTTTTTAAAGGAGCGAGGTGGGGGCTCAGCCGCCCCGCTCAACCAATCAGAGCACGGGGAGGGCAGAGGAACAGGGCCGGCCCACCATCTCCGCCCATGACGGCTCGGTTTCCCACCTTCGCCGCCCACGACCCCACGCGCATGGGAGCCGCGTGGCGGGGAGGCGAAGCCGAGGCGACGGATGAAGTGACCTTACCCTGCCCCGTAATCATGGGGGTGGACGCCTTGAAAATCGCACACACCACCCACGTTCTCTCCCACGACGCCGCAATCGACGCGTGCCGTTACGAGAGGGCGCGGTGGACACGGAGACCAATTATGCGTGGACCCAGGCCGCACGTGCCCGAGCACTGTTTTGGGCCTGGCCCAACAACGCTCGGCACCGTGTATGGCCCAGGCCCGGGGGCTCCTGTCGGTGTACTAAAGTAGGGGTACCTTAGTACCCAGAACTTGTGCACGGGCAGTCGTGGCACCTCGCGGCAAGGTTTGCCGGGCGCCCGCCAAGACCCTCCATCATTTCCTATTACTGCCATTCAAGAACAAAGTATCAACTGAGAAAACAAAGACCCCGGCAAGAGGAGCTTGCCGGAAAGACCAACCAAGGCACTCCCAGGAGACTTGCCGTGACGCCCCGCGCGTCCCGGCAAGACACGGCAGCCGGCAAGCTTGCCGGCACAACAAGAGAAGGGCCGTGGCAAGGAACTTGCCGCGGCAAGGCTGCCACCCAAGGTCCAGCGCACCCAGCGACGTGTCACCCCAGGGCCGTCCCAGGGGCACGTGGCGGGGCATTGCACAGCCATGCGGAGCGAGGTGGCAAGCGGAGCTGACAGAGACGCCATTGTGGCAACCGGTGGCTCACCTAACGGTCGTTTCTTTGCACTATTGGGGCGACTGGACGGGCATTAAATGCCCTTGTCCCCTGCCGTCAGAGTTAGGTAGGGGACACCGTTGGTCACTGTTGTACCAACCTGCGTTTTTACCTTTTACCCCTCTTCCCACGCTGCCACCGTGGATGCCCTCTTGAGACTATAAAGGGAGGCCCATGCGCACGAGAAGGGGTTCGGTCCATTCGACACACGCAACACCACCATACGCCGCACGCCGAGCAAGATCAAATACAAGCACCAAAGCAGCAGAGGGGTTTTATCTCTCCGAGAGCCCCGGCTGGGTAAAATCGCCTGTCTCCTCCGCGCCCGACCTCGATCTGCTCTGCGCACGCCCTCCGCTCCCTTGCCGGACTAGAAGGGCCCCCCGTGCCCCATAGGTGCTCGAGGCCATAGAGAGCCGCCCCGACACGGAGAAACTTCGAATAACACTAAGTTACCTCAACGGGGATATGAAAATCCCCAACAATAAGAATATCATACTTTTTCTTGACAGTAGGGAGAGGAAATTCAAAACCTCCAAAAATGATAGTTGGAACATTTTCAATAGAATTGATGCTATGAACTTGAGATTGTTTCCTCGGAAAGTGTACCATATGCTCATTACCATTAACATGAAAAGTGACATTGCCTTTGTTGCAATCAATAATAGCCCCTGCAGTATTAAGAAAAGGTCTACCAAGGATAATAGACATACTATCGTCCTCAGGAATATCAAGAATCACAAAGTCCGTTAAGATAGTGACATTTGCAACCACAATAGGCACATCCTCACAAATACCGACAGGTATAGCAGTTGATTTATCAGCCATTTGGAAAGATATTTCAGTAGGTGTCAACTTATTCAATTCAAGTCTATGATATAAAGAGAGAGGCATAACACTAACACCGGCTCCAAGATCACATAAAGCAGTTCTAACATAATTTCTTTTAATGGAGCATGGTATAGTTGGTACACCCGGATCTCCAAGTTTATTTGGTATTCCACCCTTAAAAGTGTAATTAGCAAGCATGGTGGAAATTTCAGCTTCCGGTATCTTTCTTTTATTTTTGATGATATCCTTCATATACTTAGCATAAGGATTTACTTTCAGCATATCAGTTAAGCGCACACGTGAGAAAATAGGTCTAATCATTTCAGCAAAGCGCTCAAAATCCTCATCATCCTTTGACTTGGATGGTTTCGGAGGAAAGGGCATGGGTTTCTGAACCCATGATTCTCTTTCTTTACCGTGCTTCCTAGTAACAAAGTCTCTCTTATCATAATGTTGATTCTTTGATTGTGGGTTATCAAGATCAACAGCAGGTTCAATCTCTACATCATTGTGTTTGCTAGGTTGAGCACCAACATGAACATTATCATTAACATTATCACTAGGTTCATGTTCATCACCTGATTGTGTTTCAGCATCAGAAATAGAAATATCATTCGGATTCTCAGGTGTGTCTACAGTAGGTTAACTAGAAGCATGCAAAGTTCTATCATTTTTCTTCTTCTTCTTTTTAGAAGAACTAGGTGCCTCTAAATTATTTCTCTGAGAATCTTGCTCGATTCTCTTAGGGTGGCCTTCAGGATACAAAGGTTCCTGAGTCATTCTACCAGCTCTAGTAGCAACTCTAACAGCAAAGTCATTTTTATTATTCAATTCATCAAGCAAATCATTTTGAGCTTTAAGTACTTGCTCAGCTTGAGTAGCAACCATAGAAGCATATTTGCTAACGCGGTGAAGTTCATCTTTAACTCTAGCCAGATTATCACCTACCGTCCTATCTCGAAAGCATTATTCTTTAACTCTCTACCAACATAAGCATTAAAACTTTCTTGTCTAGCCATAAAGCCATCAAATTCATCTAAGCATGGTCTATGGAATTTAGTAGAGGGTATTTCAACTTTATCATATCTATAGAGAGAATTTACCTTTACTATCTGTGTCGGGTTATCAAGACTATGTGGTTCTTTAGGCGGTAAATTAAGACCATGTATTTCTTCAATAGGAGGTAAATTCTTAACATCTTCAGCTTTAATACCTTTTTCTTTCATTGATTTCTTTGCCTCTTGCATATCTTCAGGACTGAGAAATAAAACACCTCTCTTCTTCGGAGTGGGTTTAGGAATAGGCTCAGGAGTTGGCTCAATTGGTTCAGGAATTAATTCAGGAATTGGCTCAGGAATAGTTCAATTATTTTCATTAGTCAACATATTATTCAATAATATTTCAGCTTCATCGACTGTTCTTTCCCTGAAAACACAACCAGCACAACTATCCAAGTAGTCCTTGGAAGCATCAGTTAGTCCATTATAAAAGATATCAAGTATTTCGTTTTTCTTAAGAGGATGATCAGCAAAGCATTATAATCGGAGAAGCCTCCCCAAGCTTGTGGGGACTCTCTTCTTTGATTTGCACAAAATTATATATTTCCCGCAAGGCAGCTTGTTTCTTATGAGCAGGAAAATATTTAGCAGAGAAGTAATAAATCATATCCTGGGGAGTACGCACACAACTAGGAGCAAGAGAATTATACCAAGTCTTAGCATCACCCTTTAATGATAACGGAAATATCTTAAGGATATATAAATAGCGAGACTTCTCATCGTTAGTAAACAGGGTAGCTATATCATTCAACTTGGTAAGATGTGCCACAACAGTTTCAGATTCAAGGCCATAAAAAGGATCAGATTCAACTAAAGTAACAATATTAGGATCAACAGAGAATTCATAATCCTTATCAGTAACACAGATAGGTGAAGTAGCAAAAGCAGGGTTGGGTTTCATTCTAGCATTAAGAGACTACTGCTTCCATTTAGCTAATAATTTCTTAAGATCATTTCTACTATTGCAAGCAAGGATTTCCATAGCAGCTTTTTCATTCATAACATTACCCTTAGGAACAAGAAGTAAAACATTATCATTGGGGGGAACTTCATCATCACTATCATCAGTAATAGGATCTTCAGTAATTTCATTCCCCCTAACTCTAGCAAGTTGTTCATCTAGAAATTCACCTAATGGCACAGTAGTATCACGCACAGAAGTAGTTTCATCATGCATAGAGAAGTGGCATCATCAATAACATGCGACATATCAGAATTCATAGCAGTAGCAGGTTTAGGTGTCGCAAGCCTACTAATAACGGAAGGAGAATCTAGTGCAGAGCTAGATGGCAGTTCCTTACCTCCCCTCGTAGTTGAGGGCAAAATAGTAGTTCGATCGTCTTTCAGGTTCTTCATAGTGATCAACAGATATAAATCCCAAGTGACTCAGAGAATAGAGCTATGCTCCCGCAACAGCCTTGTAAATTAGTCTTGATAACCCACAAGTATAGGGGATCGCAATAGCTTTCGAGGGTAGAGTATTCAACCCAAATTTATTGATTCGACACAAGGGGAGCCAAAGAATATTCGTGAGTATTAGCAGTTGAGTTGTCAATTCAACCACACCTGGATAACTTAATTAGTATCTACAGCAAAGTGTTTAGTAGCAAAAGTGGTATGATAATAAAGGTAACGGTAGCAAAAGTAAAGATAAATGTTTTTGGGTTTTTGTAGTAGTTGTAACAGTAGCAACGGAAAAGTAAATAAGGGAAGAACAATATGTGAAAAGCTCGTAGGCAATGGATCAGTGATGGATAATTATGCCGGATGCGATTCCTCATGCAATAGTTATAACATAGGGTGATATAGAACTAGCTCCAATTCATCAATGTAATGTAGGCATGTATTCCGTAAATAGTCATACGTGCTTATGGAAAAGAACTTGCATGACATCTTTTGTCCTACCCTCCCGTTGCAGCGGGGTCCTTACGGAAACTAAGGGATATTAAGGCCTCCTTTTAATAGAGAACCGGACCAAAGAATTAACACATAGTGAATACATGAACTCCTCAAACTACGGTCATCACCGTGAAGTATCCCGATTATTGTCACTTCGGGGTTGTCGGATCATAACACATAATAGGTGACTATAGACTTGCAAGATATGATCAAGAACACACATATATTCATGAAAACATAATAGGTTCAGATCTGAAATCATGGCACTCGGGCCCTGGTGACAAGCATTAAGCATAGCCAAGTCATAGCAACATCAATCTCAGAACATAGTGGATACTAGGGATCAAACCCTAACAAAATTAACTTGATTACATGGTAAATCTCATCCAACCCATCACCGTCCAGCAAGCCTACGATGGAATTACTCACGCACGGCGGTGAGCATCATGAAATTGGTGATGGAGGATGGTTGATGATGACGAGGCGACAAATCCCCCTCTCCGGAGCCCCGAACGGACTCCAGATCAGCCCTCCCGAGAGAGATTAGGGCTTGGCGGCGGCTCCGTGTCATGAAACGCGATGAAACTTTCTCCCTGATTTTTTTCTCCCCGAGACAGAATATATGGAGTTCGAGTTGAGGTCGGAGGAGATCCAGGGGGCCCACGAGATAGGGGCAGCTACAGGGGTGCCCCTGTCTCGTGGACAGGCCGTGGGCCCCCTGGCACTAATTCTTTCACCAAAAATTCTTATTAATTCCAAAAAGTGCCTCCATGGATTTCCAGGACATTCCGAGAACTTTTATTTTCTACACATAAAACAACATCATGGCAGTTCTGCTGAAAACAGCGTCAGGCCGGGTTAGTTTCATTCAAATCATGCAAGTTAGAGTCCAAAACAAGGGCAAAAGTGTTTGGAAAAGTAGATACGTTGGAGACGTATCAACGCCTCATAGGTCTTTCGCAAAGCACATACCTTGATAAGATATTGAAGAAGTTAAATATGGATCAATCCAAGAAGGGGTTCTTGCCTGTATTGCAAGGTGTGGAATTGAGCTCGGCTCAAAGCCCGACCACGGCAGAAGATAGAGAAAAGATGAGTGTCATCCCCTATGCCTCAGCCATAGTGTCTATTATGTAAGCCATGCTGTGTACCAGACCTGATGTAAACCTTGCCGTAAGTTTGGTAGGAAGGTACCAAAGTAATCCCGGCATGGAACACTGGACAGCGGTCAAGAATATCCTGAAGAACCTGAAAAGGACTAAGGATATGTTTCTCGTTTATGGAGGTGACAAAGAGCTCGTCGTAAAGGGTTATGTCGATGCTAGCTTTGACACAGATCTGGATGACTCCAAGTCACAAACCAGATACGTGTATATTTTGAATGGTGGGGCAGTAAGCTGGTGCAGTTTCAAGCAAAGCGTCGTGGCGGGATCTACATGTGAAGCGGAGTACGTGGCAGCCTCGGAGGCAGCACATGAAGCAATCTGGATGAAGGAGTTCATTACCGACCTAGGAGTTATTCCCAACGCGTCGGGCGCGATGACTCTCTTCTATGACAACACTGGAGGTATTGCCCTTGCTAAGGAGCCCAGGTTTCACAAGAAGACCAGACACATCAAGCCTCGCTTCAACTCCATTCGTGAAAATGTTCAAGATGGAGACATAGATATTTGTAAAGTGCATACGGATCTGAATGTCGCAGATCCGTTGACTAAACCTCTTCCACGAGCGAACATGATCAACACCAGAACTCTATGGGTGTTCGATTCATCACAATGTAACTAGATTATTGACTCTAGTGCAAGTGGGAGATTATTGGAAATATGCCCTAGAGGCAATAACAAAATGGTTATTATTATATTTCCTTATTCATGATAATTGTCTGTTGTTCATGCTATAATTGTATTGAGAGGAAACCATAATACATGTGTGAATACATAGACCACAACAAGTCCCTAGTGAGCCTCTAGTTGACTAGCTCGTTGATCAACAGATGGTCATGGTTTCCTGACTATGGACATTGGATGTCATTGATAACGGGATCACATCATTAGGAGAATGATGTGATGGACAAGACCCAATCCTAAGCATATCACAAGATCGTGTAGTTCGTTTGCTAAAGTGTTTCTAATGTCAACTATCATTTCCTTAGACCATGAGATTGTGTAACTCCCGGATACCGTAGGAATGCTTTGGGTGTACCAAACGTCACAACGTAACTGGGTGGCTATAAAGGTGCACTACAGGTATCTCCGAAAGTGTCTGTTGGGTTGGCACGAATCGAGACTGGGATTTGTCACTCCGTATGATGGAGAGGTATCTCTGGGCCCACTCGGTAATGCCTCATCATAATGAGCTCAATGTGAATAAGTAGTTGGTCACGGGATCATGCATTGCGGAACGAGTAAAGTGACTTGCCGGTAACGAGATTTAACGAGGTATTGGGATACCGACGATTGAATCTCGTGCAAGTAACATACCGATTGACAAAGGGAATTGTATACGGGATTACTTGAATCCTCGACATCATGGTTCATCCGATGAGATCATCATGGAACATGTGGGAGCCAACATGGGTATACAGATCCCGTTGTTGGTTATTGGCCGGAGAGATGTCTCGGTCATGTCTGCATGACTCCCGAACCCGTAGGGTGTACACACTTAAGGTTCGATGATGCTAGGGTTATAAGGAAGATTTGTATGTGATTACCGAATGTTGTTCGGAGTCCTGGATGAGATCCCGGACGTCACGAGGAGTTCCGGAATGGTCCGGAGGTGAAGATTTATATATGGGAAGTCATCATACGGTCATCGGAAATATTCGGGGGGTATACTGGTATTGTACCGGGACCACCGGAGGGGTTCCGGGGGTCCACCGGGAGGGTCCACCTGTGCTACGTCTTGAGCTTGCGTTGGTTTTCCTTGAGGAGGAAAGGGTGATGCATCAATATTAGCGTAAGTATTTCCCTCAGTTTTTGAGAACCAAGGTATCAATCCAGTAGGAGGCTCCTCAAAAGTCCCACGCACCTACACAAACAAACAAAGAACTCGCAACCAAGGCAATAAAGAGGTTGTCAATCCCTTCACGGCCACTTGCAAAAGTGAGGTCTGATAGAGATAGTATGATAAGATAAATATATTTTTGGTATTTTATAATATAGATTCAAAAAGTAAAGATGCAAATAAAAGTAGACTGGAAGCAAATATGATAAGAGATAGACCCGGGGGCCATAGGTTTCACTAGTAGCTTCTCTCAAGATAGCATAAGTATTACGGTGGGTGAACAAATTACTGTCGAGCAATTGATAGAAAAGTGAATAATTATGAGATTATATAGGCATGATCATGTATATAGGCATCACGTCCGTGACAAGTACACCGACTCCTGCGTGCATCTACTACTATTACTCCACACATCGACCGACTCCTGCCTGCATCTAGAGTATTAAGTTCATAAGAACGGAGTAACGCCTTAAGAAAGATGAAATGATGTAGAGGGATAAACTCAAGCAATTTGATATAAACCCCATCTTTTTATCCTCGATGGCAACAATACAATACGTGCCTTGCTGCCCCTGCTGTCACTGGGAAAGGACACCGCAAGACTGAACCCAAAGCTAAGCACTTCTCCCATGGCAAGAAAGATCAATCTAGTAGGCCCAACCAAACTGATAATTCGAAGAGACTCTCAAAGATAACTCAATCATACATAAAAGAATTCAGAGAAGATTCAAATATTATTCATAGATAAACTTGATCATAAACCCAAAATTCATCGGATCTCGACAAACAAACCGCAAAAAAGAGTTTACATCGAATAGATCTCCACAAGAGAGGGGGAGAACATTGTATTGAGATCCAAAAAGAGAGAAGAAGCCATCTAGCTAATAACTATGGACCCGTAGGTCTGTGGTAAACTACTCACAACTCATCAGAGGGGCTATGGTGTTGATGTAGAAGCCCTCCATGGTCGATTCCCCCTGCGGCAGAGTGTTGGCGAAGGCTCCAAGATGGGATCTCGCGGATACAGAAGGTTACGGCGGTGGAAATTGTGGTTCGTTGGCTCCCTGGATGTTGTCGGGGTACGTTGGCTTATATAGGGGGAAGAAGTATGTTGATAGTCGCCCGAGGGGCCCACGAGACAGGGGGCGCGCCCTATAGGGGGGGTGCCCTACCCTCTCGTGGCTGCCTCGGCTGCTTCTTGACTTGCACTCCAAGTCCCCTGGATCACGTTCGTTCCAAAAATTTCGCTCCCAAAGGTTTCATTCCGTTTGGACTTCGTTTGATATTCCTTTTCTTCGAAATACTGAAATAGACAAGAAAAATAGCAATACGGGTTGGGCCTCCGGTTAGTAGGTTAGTCCCAAAAATGATATAAATGTGTAAAATAAATCCCATGAACATCCAAAAGGGGTAATATAATAGCATGGAACAATCAAAAATTATAGATACATTGGAGACGTATCAAGCATCCCCAAGCTTAATTCCTGCTCGTCCTCGAGTAGGTAAATGATAAAAAGAGAATTTTTGATGTGGAATGCTACCTAGCATAATTCTTAATGTAATTTTCTTTATTGTGGCATGAATGTTTAGATCCAAATGATTCAAAATAGAAGTTCATATTGATAAAAGAAATAGTAACACTTCAAGCATACTAATCAAAGTAATCATGTTTTCTCAAAATAACATGGCAAAAGAAAGTTCATCCCTACAAAATCATATATTTAGGCTATGCTTCATTTTCGTCACACAAAGATGTTCCCAACTTCTATACCCCCGATGACAAGCCAAGCAATTGTTTCATACTTAAATAATCTCAAACTTTTTCAACCTTCATGCAATACATGAGCGTGAGCCATGGATATAGCACTATGGGTGGAATAGAATATGATAATGGGGATTGTGTGGAGAAGACAAAAAAGGAGAAAGTCTCACATTGACGAGGATAATCAACATGCTATGGAGATGCCCATCAATTGATGTCAACATGAGGAGTAGGGATTGCCATACAACGGATGCACTAGAGCTATAAATGAATGCTCAACAAAAGAAAACTTGTGGGTGTGCATCCAACTTGCTTGCTCACAAAGACCTAGGGCATTTGAGGAAGCCCATCGTAGGAATATACAAGCCAAGTTCTATGATGAAAAATTCCCACTAGTATGAAAAAGACAACTTACGAGACTCACTACATGAAGAACAAGGTGCTACTTTGAAGCACAATATATGAGACTCACTACATGAAGAACAAGGTGCTACTTTGAAGCACAAGTGTGGAAAAAGAGATAGTAACATTGCTCTTTTTATTTATTTTCTTTTTTTAAATTTTTTTATTTTCTTTTTTTGGCCTTTCCTTTTTTGGCGTTTTTTTGGGCAATGCCCTAATAATGATCATCACACTTTCATTGATTACAACATATGAATTACAACTCAAAACTAGAACAAGATATGACTCTATATGAATGCCTCCGGCGGTGTACCGGGATGGTGCAATGAATCAAAAGTGACATGTATGAAAAATAATGCATGGTGGCTTTGCCACAAATACGATGTCAACTACATGATCATGCAAAGGCAATATGACAAAAGTAAAGTATGTCATGATGATGATGAACGAAACGGTGGAAAGTTACATGGCAATATATCTCGGAATGGCTATGGAAATGCCATAATAGGTAGGTATGGTGGCTGTTTTGAGGAAGATATAAGGAGGTTTATGTGTGATAGAGCGATCGTATCACGGGGTTTGATGCACCGCGAAGTTTGCACCAATTCTCAAGGTGAGAAAGGGCAATGTACGGCATCAAGAGGCTAGCAATGGTGGAAAGGTAAAAGTGCGATAATCCATGGACTCAACATTAGTCAAAAGAACTCATATACTTATTGCAAAAATTTAGAAGTCATCAAAATCAAGTACTACACGCATGCTCCTAGGGGGATAGATTGGTAGGAAAAGACCATCGCTCGTCCCCGACCGCCACTCATAAGGATGCACAAGCCAGGTACACTTCATGTTTCAAATTTGTTACACAACTTTAACCATACGTGCATGCTACGGGACTTGCTAACTTCAACACAAGCATTCTTTAAATTCATAATCACTCAACTAGAATGACTTTAATATCACTACCTCCCTATCTCAAAACAATTATCAAGTATCAAATAGATCATAGCATCCAATTCACTTCCTATGATAGTTTTTATTATACCCAACTTGGATGCCTACCATTCTAGGACCAATTTTATAACCATAGAAAATACCATGCTGTTCTAAAATACTCTCAAAATAATATAAGTGAAGCATGAGAGACTAGCAATTTCTACAAAAATAAGCCACTGTTGTGCTCTAAAAGATATAAGTGAAGCACTAGAGCCAAAAACTATCAAGCTCAAAAGATATAAGTGAAGTACGTAGAGTATTCTAGCAAATTCAATAAAGTAGGCTTCTCCCAAAAAGGTGTGTACAGCAAGGATGATTGTGGTAAACTAAAAAGCTAAGACTAATATAATACACGACTGTCAGTGTACTAAAGTAGGGGTACCTTAGTATCCCGAACTAGTGCACGGGCAGTCGCAGCGCCCCGCGACAAGGCTTGCCGGGTGACCGCCAAGATGCTCCGTAGTTCCTATTGGAGCCATTCAAGAACAAAGTGTTTTAACTGAGAAGACAAGGCCCCGGCAAGAGGAGCTTGCCGGGAAGATCAAGTCCCCGGCAAGAGGAGCTTGCCGGGAAGGCCAACCAAAGCATTTCAAGGAACTTACCGCGACGCGCCGCGCGTCCCGACAAGACCCGGCGAGCGACAAGCTTCCGGGCGCGGCAAGACAAAGACCGCGGCAAGGCGCTTGCCGCGCGGCTACCACTGTGTTTACGCCCAACAAGATCCGTCAACGTGTCGCCACAGGATCGTTCCAGGCGCACGTGGCGAGAGGCTGTGCAGCCAAGTGGTGCGAGGTGGCGAGCGGAGATGACAAGATGGCCATCGTGGGGAACGGTGGCGCCCCTACCGGTCACTTTTCTGCACTGCTTAGGCGATGCGGACGGGCATTAAATGCTCTTGTCCCCTGCCATCAGAGTTAGGTAGGGCGCACTGTAGAGGTAGCTGTACCAACCGCAACTCTTTTTACACTTTTACCCCTGCATGTGTTGCCACCTGTCGGTGACCCCTTGAGCCTATAAAAGGAGGCCCATGCATAACGAGAGGGGGTTCACTCATTGAAACCGAACACTCCCACGCCTCGAGAAAGAACATAATACAACCACAAAGCAGCAAGAGTATTATCTCTCCGGAGAGCTCCGGCTGGGTAAAATCGCCGCGTGCCTTGCCTCGATCCGCTCTTCGTGCAATCTCCGCTCCCTGCCGGACCGAAAGGGGCCCTGCCCCATAGGTGTTCGTTTCCCACGACATCTTTGGCGCGCCAGGTAGGGGGCGTCGAGGTTGTGTGAACCCGATCCAGTGTTCGCACGGGCCAGATCTTCGTTTTCTTCATCATCATCATCGACATGCCACCGAAGAAGAAGGCTTCGGAGGTGGCTGCTCTGTCCACGTCAATCCCACCGCCACCGGAGCAAACGGGCGGTGGGGTAGACGCCGACGGAGGAACGGACGCCGATGAGGGAGCTCACGCTGCCGCCAGGTCCAAGGACAAGGCTGCGCAAACCTTGGCATCCGTACACGCACCGCGCCCGTCTCAGGAGGTGCGAGGCCAACAGCGTCATGGTACTCGCGATACCATACGCTCGTTGGACCAAAATCGAGCTGGCGGATCTCGAGATGCTCAAGACCAGCACGCACACCAGCTTGCTGGCACGAGCAAGACATGGTCGCCTGGACGGGATCCTGCTCCTTCTAACATAGTTAGAAGTCCGAGCATATCCCGCTCCTCGCACCGTTCGCCGCCGCCACCGAAGACTCCAGAAGAAGCGTTGGCTCGAGCCGAACTGCTCCTGGATTACCCTCCAACAGCGGACAAGATCGACAGTTGGAGGGCCACCATCCAGAGCCTTATCGGCTTCGCCAACAGCGACACTCCACGGTAGCCGAATGCGTCGCAGCCGCGGCAAGATTGCCGGACGCGAGCCGATGGAGACAAGACCGGTGGGGGTGCAACCACCGTGCACTCTCCACCCCGAAGGCCAAGATCGCCGACTCACCGGGTCAACCTCGACACTGACTCCACAACGTCATCAGACCCACGAGCTCGTCGCGATCAACGCCAAGTTCTTCAAGAACGACAACAAGAAGACGCTCGTACTCGCATCGAGCGTTGAAGAGAAGCGCGGCGTCAGTCAGACCAGCGCGCTGGGCCCACTATTGACATGCATGCGCGAGGGGAACCAAGCGACTTGCCGTACGCGGTAGGTTGCCCTGCGTTCACTCGTGAGCTGCGGCAAGTCCAAAGGGCCCAAAGACAAAGAACTTCGCCGATGTACCAGAGAAGTATGATGGCAGGTTGCATCCGTCGGAGTTCCTCAGCATCTACACCATTGCGGTGCAAGCTGCCGGGGGGCGCGATGAGAAGATCCTTGCCAACTACTTCCCACTGGTGCTCAAGCCCAATGTCAGATCTTCGCTCATGCACTTGCCGGACAACTCCATCTCCTCACGGGCGGACCTGTGCCATCAGTTTGTTGGCGCCTTCACAGGCAGCCCCAAGCCCCATGGCCAGGAGAGCGATCTTCATCTGCTCGCCCAAAAGGAATGAGAGCCCCTGCACAAGTACATTCAGAGATTCAGCCAAGTGCAGCGCAACATCCCAGATGTCCACCCTGCCGCGGTCATCAGTGCGTTCCATCAGAACATGCGTAACCGCAGGATGCGGGAGGAGATAGCGATGTGCAAGATTAGAGACGTCAGTGAGCTATATGCCCTGGCCGACAAGTGCGCACGTGCTGAGGTGGGGAGGAAATTCCCCGGAGAGAATGCAGAAGCAGGAGGATCTGACAGCGAAGATGCCGCCCCGGCAAAGAAAAACCGGCGGCGGAATAACAGGAGAAGGAAAGGGAAAGATATACTAGCTGTTGAGCAGTCCGGCAACGGAGGTGCCGCCAAGGAAGTCGAACCTATGGCGACCGCCGACAAGCAGGGCGGCTTCGACAAGCAGTACTGCAAGATCCACCGCACCAAGGGCCATGATCTCCAGAGCTGCAAGAAGGTTGAACAGCTTGTCGAGCAGCAAAAAGCTGAGTACGAGCGAAGCGACAAGGAGAAGGCCCAAGAAGGTACTGGAGGATCCGGCAAGAAGCGCCCCGGCCGGGGAGGACACAGCGTCAAAGCCAAGTAGCGGCAAGGAGACAGGCCTCCCCGCGGCCGCGACAAGGACGAAGATGAAGACGAAGATGAAGATATGGATGAAGATGAGGCCGACGAGCAGGAGTTTCAGAAAGCCACAGAGGTTCTGTGCTTTGACGGCGGTGCTTCTCTGCATACTTCGCACTGCCAGCTCAAATAGTGGGTGCGGAAGTTAATGCAGCAGAACCATCAGTTGAGTCACGCAAGCCCCTGAAGTGGTCCAGCACGCCTATCGTCTTTGACATTGAGGACCACCCTGATCGCATAACTGCGGTCTGGTGCTTGCCGATGTTGGTCTCACCAACCATCCGCAACCTCAAGGTCACTAAGATGCTAGTTGACGGCGGGGCCGGCTTGAATCTGATCTCCTCCGCGGTACTCCAGAAGCTTCAGATCCCTGACAGCGAACTCGAAGAGACTGGTACATTCCAAGGAATCAACCCGGGAAGGAGCAAGTCGAAGGGAAAGATCACGTTGCCGGTAACATTTGGCAGCGAATTGAACTTCAGGAATGAGACGGTCACTTTTGACGTCACCGATTTCCCATTACCCTACAATGGGATACTCGGCCGTCCAGCACTCGCCAAGTTCATGGCTACCTCTCACTATGCCTACAACGTGCTCAAGATGCCAGGTCCGATAAGTGTCATCTCTCTCCCTGGCGACAAGAAAGATGCTCTTATCTGTACCGACAAGATCTACCGGGAAGCAGCAGCCGCAGGGGATCACAAGCCACTTGCCGCTGAAGCCCGGGGAAGAAGAAGACCAAGTCCGCAAGAACTCGATGCCCACTCCGGCAAGCGCACCTCCTCGGAGTGCTGCGCTACCGTCGAGGACGCACCATCGAGCTCCACTGGCAAGTGTAAGAAGTCAAAGGCAGCTCCGCCAGAGACCAAGAAGGTGTCCGCCAAGGAGGACGGCACTGGTGGTATTTTCACCATCAGTGCCACGCTCGACCCTAAATAGGAAAGCGCGCTTGTTGCTTTCCTGCGGGAGAATGTCGACGTGTTTGCATGGAAACCGTCTGACATCCCCGGTGTTCCCAGGAAAGTAATTGAGCACCACCTTGCCGTCTGTCCTCACGCGCGGCTTGTCAAGCAGAAAGTTAGGAAGCAAGCAGTGGAGCGCCAAGAATTCATTGCAGAAGAAATCAAGAAGTTGGAAGCAGCAGGCCTTGTCAGAGGAGTGCTCCATCCTACGTGGTTGGCCAATCCTGTAGTCGTGCGCAAGGCGAACGGGAAATGGAGGCTTTGTATTGACTTTACTGATGTTAATAAAGCTTGTCCCAAAGACCCATTTCCCTTGCCACGCATTGACCAGATTGTTGACTCCACTGCCGGATGTGATTTGCTTTCATTTCTTGATGCATACTCAGGATATCATTAGATCTTCATGGCAGAAGAGGATGAAGAGAAGACCGCGTTCATCACTCCATGTGGCACATACTGTTTTGTACGGATGCCTTTCGGTTTGAAGAATGCAGGTTCAACATTTGCAAGAGTAGTCAGTCATGCTTTTGAGCCACAGTTGCACAGAAATGTAGAAGCCTACATGGATGACATAGTGGTCAAGAGCAAGGACAGGGCAACTCTGATTCAGGATTTGGACGAGACCTTTACAAATCTGCGCAAGATCAACCTCAAGCTTAACCCCGAGAAGTGCGTGTTCGGAGTCCCATCCGGCAAGCTTCTTGGGTTCTTCGTGTCTCAGAGGGGAATTGAAGCCAATCCCGACAAGATCAAGGCCATTGAGCAGATTGAAGCACCAAAGCGCGTCAAGATGTATGAAGACTTGCCGGCTGCGTGGCTGCTCTAAGCAGGTTTTTCTCTAAGTCTGCTGAGCGCGCCCTGCTATTTTTCAAAATATTGAAAAAGGCAGGTCCAATGAAATGGACTCCAGAAGCGGAGGCTGCACTGCAGGACTGGAAGAGATATCTGTCCTCCACTCCATTACTTGTCGCACCTAAGCCACAAGAGAAGTTGCTGCTATATCTAGCGGCAACCAATCAAGTGGTTAGTGCTGCGTTAGTAGCGGAGAGGGAGGCGGATGATGAGCCAGCGGCCGCGGCAAGCACATCCAGCGACAAGCAGGGGGCTTCCCCGACAAGCTCTGGTCCCGACAAGAATGAATCTGCGCAAGAGGAGATGCAGAAGAAAATGGTGCAGCGCCCAGTTTACTTTTGTCGGCCCTTCTACATGGGGCTAGGTCAAGGTACTCTAGTGTGCGAAATTGCTTTTCGCCTTCTCATGGCCTCGAAAGCTGCGCCATTACTTCCAAGCACATGAGATCACAGTTGTCACTCGCTTTCCCTGAAGAGGATACTGCAGAATCCAGAAGCAACAGGCAGGATTGTCGAGTGGGCACTGGAACTGTCGAGCTTTGGACTCAAGTTTGAGAGTACTTCAACTATCCAGAGCCGAGCATTGGCAGAATTCATAGCAGAATGGACACCAACACCTGATGAAGAAATTCCAGAAACGAGCATCCCCGTCGAGGAAGCAAGCAAAGAATGGGTCATGTACTTTGATGGTGCCTTCTTGCTGCAAGGCGCCGGTGCGGGCGTGTTACTTGTCGCACCCACCGGAGAGCACCTCAAGTACGTGGTCCAGATGCACTTTCCCAAGGAGCAAGCAACAAACAATACTGCAGAGTATGAAGGTTTGCTTGCCGGACCCAGGATTGCAGCAGACCTTGGGATCAAGAAGCTTAGTGTCAAGGGTGACTCGCAGCTTGTCGTCCGCCAAGTAAACAAAGACTATCAAAGTCCATTGATTGAAGCTTACATTGATGAAGTGAGAAAGTTGGAAGAGCACTTTGACGGCCTACAGATGGAACATGTTCCGAGAGCTCAGAACGACATTGCAGATGGCCTGTCAAAGTGCGCCGCACTCAAGTTACCTGTGGAACCAGGGATCTTTGTGCTCAAGCTGACTCAGCCATCTGTAACACCATCAACTGGACAGAGCAAGAAGAGGAAGTTGATTTCCGGTGACTACTTTCCGGCAGAGCTCCCCAAAGCCGCCGCTAAGAAGGTCCCCAAGATCAACACAAGGAGTGCTGAGGGGCAGTCTGCTCCGACAAGCCCTAGGGTTTGTTCCGTTGAAGCAGACACTCCCGACAAGTTTTGCTCCGGCAAGCTTGCCGGGGAACATCAAGCTCCGGCTGAGCCACAGGTTCTTGCCATAGAAGCGGATGTTCCCGCAGCAGCATATGCACCTTTAGTTCTTGTTGTCGAGCCGCAAGGTCCAGCATGGGCACAGTAGATTGTCCATTTCCTTCAGACAGGAGAACTTCCCGAAGAGCAAGAAGAAGCGGAGAGAGTAGCCCGGCAGTCAAGTATGTACCAGTTTGTCGACGACATTCTGTACAAAAGAAGATTCAACGGAGTGAAATTGAAGTGCATTCCCCGGGAAGATGGACAAAAGCTGTTGGCGGAGATACATGGAGGCATATGTGGTCACCACATTGGCAAGAAGAGCACTTGCAAGCAAAGCTTTCGCAAGGTTTCTTTTGGCCGACAGCCCTCCAGATGCAATCGCACAAGTAACCAAATGTGAAGCGCAAGGCCCATTCCAAGCAGATACACCAGCCACTCAAGATCTCCAGACCATCCCTTTATCCTCGCCATTTTCGGTCGGGGGCTCGACATCTCGCCCCTTTCCCCGAAGTTGTCGGGGCTTTGAGTACTTGTACGTAGTAATCGACAAGTTCACAAAGTGGCCGGAAGTGGAAGCAAGGAGGAAGGTGACAGACAGCTTAGCGTCAAGTTCTTCAGTCGATTGTTTGTCGCTTCGAGTCCCTAACAGATCATCACCGATAACGCACGCAGTTCACGAGCCGCACCTTCATGCAAGACGCCCAAGATCTTGGCGCCAAGGTTCGCTTCGCTTCATTGCTCACCCGAGAAGCAACGCTCAGCAGAGAGGGCAACGCTGGCGCTGCGCGGGCTCAAGACCAGGACTTTCGACAAAGCCGCACAAGTGCGGAAAGAACTGGATCGAGGAGCTGCCGATGGTTCTTTGGTCGATCAGACGACGCCAAATCGAGCCACCGCCGACACCTTTCGCCTAGTCTATGGAGCAGAGGCAGTTCTCCCCACGGAACTCAGATACGGATCGCCTCGAAAGTGCTCGCTATGATGAGTTTGAGCAAGAGCAGCTGCGACAAGATGACGCGCGCTTCCTTGAGGAAGATTGTCTTCAGTCTGTCAGACGAGCTGCTCGATATCAGCAAGCTTTGCGCCGCTACCATAGCCGCAGTTAATGCCGAAGTCTCGAGGAAGGCGACTTGTTCTTCGGCGCGCTCAATCCGCCAAGAATTCCAACAAGTTGACTTGAAGTGGGAAGGCCCTTATCGTGAAGCGAGTCACTAGGCCCGGCGCTGTCCGCCTTTGAGACCGAAGATGGCTTTCCGTGAGCAACTCCGGAACATTGAGCATCTTCAGAATTTTACCCATAAGGCGCAGCTTGTCGAACTGTTCCGCAACCACCTTTTGTACAAGCCTTGCCGCTGTCGCATGTAACCCTTTGTACAAAGCCGGGCGCAGATCCCGTGCGTAAATAAAGCTCATGTACTCCGCACATCTTGTCAATTTCATGCTTTTTTGCTCTTTGCATGTATTATCTGACACTTTGTGCAGCACCTATCCCGGTAAGCAATAACGAGCCTTAAGGCTCCATATCTTTATTTTCTCTTCTTTCTTTCTATCGAGAAAAAGGAAGGTTCCCTCGCCCACAAGTTTGTCGGGGAGGAGAAGATAATGATGTGGACCATGCGTCGTTCAAGGAAGTATCGCCTTACTGGGACGCAAGCGACAGAAAAGCTAAGTGGCCAAAGTTTGAGCACAATCAGTTTTAAATTTTTTAAGTTATCTTCCTTGAACGACCGTGCTTTGTATGGAAAACCTGTGCGCGGAGGAACCAACTCGTAGCAAGTTGCGCCCTTACTTTGTTTCGAGTCCGCTCAACAACTTAAGTGTGCTGCAACTAGTTGCGACAAGGTTTCTTGCCGGAGGCGACACCGCCAGCAGGCTGCTGATGTTCCGCACTCAGCCATTTCATGTAAGGGTGCTGCATACCGCAAGTTCCCTGAAAGCATAGGGTGAAAACATACGAAGGAAGGAATCAAGTAAAGGGGATAACATAGCAAATACTTCCCAAGATAATGTTATATTACAAAAATAACTTGCCGCACTCTAATAGATTGTTCCCATAACATGTCTAGCAGTGGCAAGAAAAGGAGAAAATGGGCGGCCTAATCTACGCGGCCACCATCAAACCTCCTGACTTCATTCACCTTGTCCACAATGGGTGCGACAAGGGCCTTGAGCTCTTCAAGATCAGCACCCGCCGGCAGCTTCTTGAGGATGTTGGTGAGGTTGAGGCCTGGGTTGCGGAAGGCCACCTTCACCAACACCTTCTCCAGAACTCTGGCGCAGATCGTGCGCGACTCGTTGGCCAGCTGCTTTGGGATCCTTTCCCGGAGTTGCTGGAGGGCCGTTGCCACGCCCTTGAAGAACAGAGTGAGCTTGGCGCTGGGCTTGAGGTTCTCATCGGAAGAGTACCCGAAACCCTCCATTTCCAGCTGCGCCAGCTCCTCGCGATGGCCGCGGCGATGTTCACAAGGCCCTCCGTCCAGAGCTCCACAATATTTCTGAAGGTGTTCTGGGTTTCGGCAGCCCTCGTCAGCAGCGCCTCGTTGGCCTTGATCTCCTCCTTCAAGGTCTCCTCCCGCTTGGCGCTGGCCCTGCCTCGTCTCAACAGAGCAAGCTTCAACTCGAAATTGGCATTGGAGTCCTTGGCGGCGCTCAGCTCTTTACCCCTCTCGAGGAGGCGACCTTGCAGCTCGCCGTGGGCGAGGGCGTCCTTCTCGCGCTCGCGTTGGAGCGCGGCAAGCTCTTCATTCCTTGCCTTCAGATTGGCCTCTAGCTGCACCACTTTCACCTCCAGCTCCTTCTTGGCGGCCTCGGCAGCTGCAGCAGCATCCTTCGCTTCCTTGAGGGCCCCGCCAAGCGTCTCCTCGCGCGCGGCAAGCTCCTCCTCATAGCTGTCCAGGTTGACCTTCCGTTGCGTCAACTCGCCTTCCCGCACGGACAGCTCCTCGGCGGCAAGCCGTTGTTGCTCTTCGGCTTCTGCCTTCTCGAGAAGGAAGGCCTTCCGCGCCTCGACAAGCTGCGCCCTCTCCTCTGCAATGGACCGGAGGGCCTCTTGGTTGCGACTCTGGAGCTCCTTCGCATGCTTCTCAATGTCTAATCCTGCTCGCGCGACAAGCGCTTCCCGAGACTCCAGCTTGGCTTGTCGGGCGCGGTATAGTGACAGCAGCTGTTCCTCCTCAGGCTCGCCACTGCTGCTACTTGGCGCGTCGACCAGTGTCAACCCAGCGGAGGTGAGCACTTCTCCGTCAAAAGCTTCTCCTTTGACCGGCGCCCTGGAGCTTGACGCCCAGGGAAGCTTGATGAAGATACCGTCACCGGCCTTCAAGTAGGTGCCGGGCTGGGGCTCTTTGGAGTCTGGCGCTGCGTCAGTGGCGGAGGGATCGGCGGTCGGCATAGCGCCTTGCGCTCCTGCGACACCAGGGTCGTCAGTACGATCGTCGGACCCCTCGTCGGCTCCTGCGCCAGCAGCCTTGGTGGCCTCTTCGTCGGCGGGATCATCAGCGCCGGCCTCTTCTTCGGTGGCGGCGTATCGCTGGTGTTGCCAAGACGCTCTTCCTCGCCGGTGGCCTCGGTCTCCATCGGCTCCATGGAAGGTGGATCTGGCGGACGGAAGAGGGAGAAGAGTCAAGAAAATATCCAAAAAGACAATCAGAAGAAGAACCCAAGGGAAATTTCAAGCAAGGAAAATTACCAGTACTGGGATCCACGGTCATGGGCTCCGCCACCGGGGGGTCGCTGGTGCTGCCCCTTGGAGACTCCTCCCTTGCCGGGGACTTCTCCCTTGCCGGAGAACGCTCCCTTGCCGGGGAATCCGCCCTTGGCGGCGTAGTTGAAGCAGATAGTACCTCAGGGGCGGCTTCAGGAGGCTCTTGGTGAGGCTGTTCTGCTCCTACACAAGCAAACCAACAGTCAAGATGTCAACAAAATAGAAAAACACCCATGCGCGCCCAACAGCGGGAAGTAAAACTATATACTTACGCTGGGGGCTGCGCTGGGGGCTGCTTCGAGGAGTGGTTGCCGGGTCCGACAAGGTGGTCTCGGACGCGCCCTCTGTTGCAACAGCGGGGTCGTCCTCGATGACGACCACGGGGACCTTGGCTCTCTTCGCCGCCCTCTGGGCCAGAGTCCTGAAAAGGAACAAGATTCAGAAGAAAACAGATCAGATACAAGACAAGAAACAGCAAGAAACCGAAGAACTACAGACACAACAGAGAAACTTACTCATCTTCTTCCTCCTCGTCGGAGCTGAGCGCGGAGAGGTCGAAGTCCGGTCCTCCTTCAGCGCGACGAGGCGGAGGAGTAGGCTCCCTTGGCCGCTTGGCGGGAGCTGCGGCAGGATTAGAAGCGGCGGCCCGAGAGGACCCCGCTCCAGTTGCTGCAGCAGCGTGAGACGCTCCCGCGGCAACAGTTCTTGTCGCGGCGGAGTGGTTCTCGGGCGCGGGCGGCAGAGACCCTCCGCCGCCTGCTATATCTCCGGTCCTGGAGGCGCCTTCTGGTGGAGCTGGGGCTGCACTGGGAGCTCGCTATGCAAGTTGCTTGAAGACGGCTGGCCACTAGCACCTCAGCCTGGGCTCGCCCGATTCAGCTTGGCTCTCCTCGCCGGGCGATCTCCCGACAAGCTCGCCTCGACGGCAAGGCTTGCCACTTCGCTGCCGCCGCCTCCACGGTAAACCCACCGCCCGGCAGGCCGCCGCTTCTTCCGCCTGGTGGCGATGTGCCGATCTCATCCTCGGTGGTATCGCTGGTGAGGATCCTTCGTTCGTCGGCGCTGACCGCCACCTCCGCCAAGCCGCCGAAGAACTGCTGCACGATGTTGTCGGCGGCTCCTGCCAAGTTGAATAATTCCATGCGAGTCGCGACCTGATCATTGAGCGGATGCGATCGAGCCGAAGAATTGTCGCACAACGGACGATGCCTCGCGGCAGCTCGAACCATTCGATGCTGAGAATCGCGGCTTGAACAGCTCCTTGAGCATCGATCCAGCCCATAACAGTGAAGTTGAAGTTGAGGCCCGGCCGTAGCCTCATGATGTCCGCCGGACCCCCGAATAGCCAGGCGGGCCTCCCCCTCTCTTGCAGAGGGGCAATGTGGCGGCGAAGAAAGTCCGCGCCAACAAAGACCTACAAGTGAGCCCGCAAGCCTCGAGTCGCAAGATCCGTGGTGGCGATCTTCACTTAGCATCATGCGCCGCCAGGCGCCCAATCATTGCCAAGACCGCTGGGGTTTGGCGCAGGGCAGTGAACGGCTGCGGGTTCTCCTCAACGATCCAACACCATTCCGCTCTCCACTCCTCCCATTTGCTGCCGAGCTCTCCCTCCAGATACGTCTCCTTCTTGCCAGCTCTCGAGATCCAGGCGATCCCGCCAGCTGAGGGCTCTCCTCTCTTGACCCGGGGCATGAAGAAATGACGGAAGAGGGCTACGTTTGGGTGGATTCCGAAAAAATTCTGCAGAGGTGTGCGAAAACCGCCATGGTCAGGACAGCATTGGGGGTGAAGTCAAGGAGATGAAACCCGTAGGTGTTCATGATGTCACAGAAGAACTCGGAGAAAGGCAGGCAGAGCCCGCAATAGTAGAACAGTGCAAAGAAGGGGTATCCTTTTGGAACCCATTTCGAAGTGGAAGCGGCGGCGAGTACTGCAGGCGCTGGATGCGCCATGTCTCCGCCGACTGTAAGAGATAGAACCACTCCCCTAGCTCCTTTGCGGAGAGCTCAGGGGGGAAAGTTGCCCGCTCCTTTCGCAGCGCCTCAAGCCGCAGTGCCTCGGCCGACTTCGTGCCCTTCCCGGTCTTCAGAGCCATGGCGGAGGCGGTGGGGGAGATCGAGGGCGTTGGCGGCGACGACAGCGATGGGGGGCGAAGCGCTACTCTCTTTCGGCTTTGGAAGTGAAGGGGCGCGGCGGAGATTTCCGAGGGAACCGCAAGTGGCGAAGGTGGGGGAACGGCCCCTGTTTCCCCTGCTTATAAAGAGGAGGAGGCGAACGTTATGCTTTTTCCGAATAAAGAATCACCCACGACTTCTCCCACGATGCCGCATTTGACGCGTGCCGTTACAGGAGGGCTTGGTGGATACGGAGTCACATACGTGTGGGACCCAGCCGCTGCGATGCCTGCAGTTCGTTTTGGGCCCGCCCAATAGCGCTGCACCGCAGGTGGCCCAGGCCGGGGCTCCTATCGGTGTACTAAAGTAGGGTACCTTAGTATCCCGAACTTGTGCACGGCAATCGCAGCTACTCAAGGAAAGGCTTGCCGGTGATCGCCAAGATGTCTGTAGTTCCTATTGGAGCCATTCAAGAACAAAGTGTTTTAACCGAGAAGACAAGGCCTCGCAAGAGGAGCTTGCGGAAGATCAAGCCCCGCAAGAGGAGCTTCCGAAGGCCAACCAAAGCATTTCAAGGAACTTACCGCGACGCTACCAGCGTCCCGACAAGACCCGGGCGAAGCATAAGCTTCCGGCGCAGAAGACAAAGATCGGGTAACGCGCTTGCCGCGGGCGGCTACCACTGCGCCTACGCCCAGCAGATCCGCCGACGGTCGCCACAGATCGCTCCAGCAAGACGTGGCGAGAGGTCTGCAGCCAAGCGTGCGAGGTGGCGAGCGGAGATGACAAGATGGCCATCGCGGGCGAACGGTGGCGCCTCTAACGGTCACTTTTTCAGACCGCTTAGGGCGGTGCGGACGGGCATTAAATGCTCTTGTCCCCGCCGCCGAGTTAGGTAGGGTGCTGCTGGGCCAGGCCCAAAACAGGCCCGCATGCGCGCCCGGGTCCACACCAGATCCGACCAGATCCACCGCGCCTCCCAGAACGGCACACGCCAAATGCGGCGTCAGGAGAGGTCGGGTGATTCTTTATTCGGAAAAAGTGTAACGCTCGCCCTCCTCTTTATAAGCAGGGAAATAGGGCAGTTCCCCACCTTCGCCACTTGCGTTCCAATCTCAGAATCTCCGCCGCCTTCGCCTAAAGCCGAAGAGAGCAGCGCCCGCTTATCGCTGCCGCCGCTAACGCCTCGATCTCCCCCTCCGCCTCCACCATGGCTCCGAAGACCGGGAAGGGCGTGAAGTCGGCCGAGGCGCTGCGGCTTGAGGCGCTACGGAAGGAGCGGGCAACTTTCCCCCCTGAGCTCTCCGCGAAGGAGCTGAGGGAGTGGTTCTATCTCTTCTGGTCGACGGAGACACGAGCTCATCCGCGCACCAAGGTACTCTCCGCCGCCGCTTCCACTTCGAAATGGGCTCCAAACGGATACCCCTTATTCAAGATTGTTTTCTATTATGGCTTTGCCCGCTTTTCTCCGAAGTTCTTTCAGGACATCATGAACACCTACGGGCTCCATCTCCTTGACTTCACCCCCAATGCTGTCCTGACGATGGCGGTTTTCGCACACCTCTGCGAGAATTTTGTCGGAATCCACCCAAACGTAGCCCTCTTCCATCATTTCTTCATTCCCCGGGTCGAGAGAGGAGAGCCCTTAGCTGGCGGGATCGCCTGGATCTCGAGAGCCGGCAAGAAGGAGTCGTATCTGGAGGGAGAGCTCCGCAGCAAATGGGAGGAGTGGAGAGCGGAATGGTGTTGGATCGTTGAGGAGAACCCGCAGCCGCTCATCGCCTGCGCCAAACCCCAGCAAAGGCGCTGCACGATTGAGCGCCTCGGGCGGCGGATGATGCTGGGCTGAAGATCGCCAGCACCGGATCTTGCGACTCAGGCTTGCCGGGCTCACTATAGGTGCTGTTGGCGCGGACTTTCTTCGCCGCCGCATTGCCCCTCTGCAAGGGAGGGGGAGGCCCGCCTGGCTATTCGGGGGTCCGGCGGACATCATGAGGCTGCGGCCGGGCCTCAACTTCAACTTCACCGTTATGGAGCTGGATGCGATGCTCAAGGAGCTATTCAAGCACGATTCTCAGCATCCAGAATGGTTCAGGCTGCCGCAGGGCGCCGCCCCGCCAGTAACAATTCGCCGATCGATCCGCAATGATGCCAGAGTGCGACTCGCATGGAATTATTCCAACTTGGCAGGAGCCCACCGACGACGTCGTGCAGCAGTTCTTCGACGGCTTGGTGGAGGTGGTGGTCCGTGCCGACAAACAGAGGATCCTCACCCGCCATACCACCAAGGATGAGATGCGGCGCATCGCCACCAGTGCGGAAGAGGCGGCGGCTGCTGCTGCCGCGGGCGAATTTGGGTTTACCGTGGAGGAGGCAGAGGCAGCCGAAGCGGCAAGTCTTGCCGATCGAGACAAGCTTGTCGGGGAGATCGCCGGCGAGGGAGAGCCCGAAGCTGAATCGGGCGAGCCTGCTGAGGGTGCTAGTGGCCAGCCGTCTTCAAGCAACTTGCCGCAAGCAGAGCTCCCAGTGCAGCCCCCAGCTCCACCAAGAAGCCGCCTCCGCAAGACCGGAGACATAGCAGGGCGGCAGACGGGTCAACAGCCGCCGCGCCGAGGGACACGCTCCACCGCGACAAGCACCGTTGCCGCGGGAGCATCTCACGCCGCTGCGGCAACTGGAGCGGGGTCCTCCCATGCCGCCGCTTCTGATCCTGCCGCAACTTCCGCCAAGCGGCCAAGGGAGCCTACTCTCCGCCTCGTCGCGCTGAAAAAATACCGGACTTCAACCTCTCCAGGCTCAGCTCCGATGAGGAGGAAGAAGAGGAGTAAGTTTCTCATAGGTTCAGATTTCTTCAATTTTGCTGTTTCCGCCTTGTATCTCGACCGCTTTCTTCAACCTTGTTCCTTTTCAGACTCGCACAGAGCGTGAAGAGAGCCAAGGTTCCTATGGTTATCATCGAGGACGATCCTGCCAGGACGACAGAGGGCGCGGCCCGAGACCATTTTGTCGGACCCGCAACTACTCCTCGGCAGTCCTCAACAAGAGCCCCCAGCAGAAGTACATAGTCTTACTTCCCGCTGTTGGGTGCACATAGGTGTTCTTTCTTTGCCGATATCTTGTCTGCTGGTTTGCTTGTGTAGGAGCAGAACAGGCTCACCAGAGCAACCGAAGCCGCCTCGAGGTGCTATCTCGCTTCAACTACGCCGCCAAGGGAGGATTCCCTGCAAGGGAGCGCCTCCGCAAGAGAGAGTTCCCGCAAGGCAGTTCTCCGCAAGGACGGACCAGCGATCCTCGATGGTGGAGCCTATGACCACAGAGCCCAAAGACAGTAATCCTTCTTGTCGGAAAACTTCCTTGGGTTCTTCTATCTTCCGATATGTCTTTTGATATTTGCTTAACTCTTCTCCTCTTCCGCTCCGCCAGATCCACTTTTTCCGCGGAGCCGATGGAGACCGAGGCCACCGGGCGAGGAGAACGGCGCTGCAACACCGGCGATGCCGCCGCCATCGAAGAAGAGGCCGGGCGCCGATGATCCCGGCCGACGAAGAGGTCGCCAAGGTTGCCGGGCGCAGAGCTGGCGAGGGGTCCGGCGACGCGACCGACGACTTCGGGCCGCAGGAGCACAAGGCGCTTAAACCGACCACGATCCTCCGCTACCGACGCAGCGCCAGACCAAGAGCCCCACCCGATGCCTACTTGAAGGTCAGGACGGATCTTCGCTAAGCTCCCCGGCTTCGAGCCTGTGGCGCCGGTCAAGAAGAAGTTTTGATGGAGAGGTGTTGCCTCCGCTGGGTTGACACTTGTCAACGCGCCAAGCAGCAGCAAAGGGCGAGCCCGAGGAGGAACATGGCTGCGGAAAACTGCAACACTATACCGCTACCGGCAAGCCAAGCTGAGTCTCTGGAAGTGCTTGTCGACGGCAGGAGTAGACATTGAGAAGATGCGGAGGAGCTCCAGAGTCGCGAACCAAGAGGCCCTCCGTCCATTGCGAGGAGAGGGCGAGCTTGTCAAGGCGCTGAAGGCCTTCCTTCCCGAGAAGCCGGTCAAGAGCAACAAGCGGCTTGTCGCCGAGGAGCTGTCCGCAAGGGAAGGCGAAAGGACGCAAAGGGAAGGTCAATCTGACAACTATGAGGAGGAGCTTGTGCAAGGCGAGAGACACTTGGCGGGGCCATCAGAGAAGCGAAGAATGCTGCTACAGGTGCCGAGGCCGCCAAGAAGGAGCTGGAGGTGAAAGTGGTGCAGCTAGAGGCCGATCTTAAGGCAAGGAATTAAGAGCTTGCCGCGCTCCAACACGAGCGCGAGAAGGACGCCCTTGCCCACGGTGAGCTGCAAGGTCGCCTCCTCGAGAGGGGCAAAGAGCTGAGCGCCGCCAAGGACTCCAATGCCGATCTCGAGTTGAAGCTGGCTATGCTGACTGAGACGCTGGACGGTGCCAAGAAGTGGGAGGAGGACTTGAAGGAGGAAATCAAGGCCAATGAGGTGCTGCCGACGAGGGCCGCCGAAACCCAGAACACCTTCAGAGATACTGTGGAGCTCTAGACGGAGGGCCTCGTGAACATCGCCGCGGTCATCGACGAGGAGCTGGCGCAGCTGGAAATGGAGGGCTTCGGGTACTCCTCTGATGAGAACCTCCAACCCAGCGCCAAGCTCACTCTGTTCTTCAAGGGCGTGGCGACGACCCTCCAGAAACTCCAGGAGAGGATCCCAAAGCAGCTGGCCGACGAGTCGCGCACGATCTGCGCCAAAGTTCTGGAGAAGGTGTTGGTGAAGGTGGCCTTCCGCAATCTAGGCCTTAACCTCACCAACGTCCTCAAGAAGCTGCCGGCGGGTTCTGATCTTGAAGAGCTCAAGGCCCTTGTCGCACCCATTGTGGACAAGGTGAATGAAGTCAAGAGGATTGATGGTGGCCGCGTAGATTAGGCCGCCCGTTTTCTCCTTCTCTTGCCACTGCTAGACATGTTACGGGAACAATCTATTAGAGCGTGGCAAGTTATCTTTGTAATATAACTTTATCTTGGGCAGTATTTGCTATGTTATCCCCTTTACTTGATTCCTTCCTTTGTACGTTTTCACCCTATGCTTTCAGGGATCTTGCCGGCGTAGGCACCCTTGCCGCGAGCGCTGAGTGCGTAACATCGCAGCTCGTCATGGCGTAAGCGCCCGCAAGAAACCTTGTCGCAACTAGTCGCAGCACACTAAAGTTGTTGAGCGGACTCGAAACAAAGTAAGGGCGCAACTAGCTACGAGTTGGTTCCTCCGCGCAAAGGTTTTCCATACAAAGCATGGTCGTTCAAGGAAGATAACTTAAAAAAATTAAAACTGATTGTGCTCAAACTTTGGCCACTTAGCTTTTTTGTCGCTTGCGTCCCGGTAAGGCGATACTTCCTTGAACGACGCCTGGTCCACATCATTATCTTCTCCTCCCCCCCCGGCAAACTTGAGGGTGAGGGAACCTAAATAAAGATATGGAGCCTTAAGGCTCATTATTGCTTGGGGTAGGTGCTGCACAAAGTGTCAGATAATACATGCAAAAAGCAAAAAAGCATGAAATTGACAAGATGTGCGGAGCACATGAGCTTTTTTTACGCACGGGATCTGCACCCGGCTTTGTACAAAGGGTTACATGCGACAGCGGCAAGGCTTGTACAAACGGTGGTTGCCGGAACAGGTTCCGAATCGCGCTTTATGGGTAAACTTACTTAAGATGCTCAATGTTCCAGAGTTGCTCACCGAAAGCCATCTTCGGTCTCAAGGCATGACAGCGCCAGTGCCTAGTGACTCGCTTTCACCCGATAAGGGCCTTCCCACTTTGGCGCCAACTTGTTGGAATTCTTGGCGGATTGAACGCTACCAAGAACAAGGTCGCCTTTCCTCGAGACTTTTTGGCATTAACTTTATGGGTTATGGTAGCGCGCAAAAGCTTGCTAGTATCGAGCAGCTCGCAGACAAAGAGCTCAAGATGATCTTTCTCAAGGAGCAGCGGCCATCTTGTCGCAGCTGCTCTTGCTCAAGCTCATCATAAGCGAGCACTCGAGGTGATCCGTGATACGAAGTTCCGTGGGGAGAACTGCCTCGCCCAGAGACTAGAGCGAAGGTGTCCGGCTAGTGGCTCGATGGCGCCGCCCCGACGATTCAAAGAACCACCGGCACCTCTCAATCCAGCTTTTTCCGCGACTTGTGCAGCCTCGCCGAAAGTCCTGGTCTTGAGCCCCGCGAGCACTTCAGCTGCTTGCCCTCTCCGCTGACCGCTGCTTTTCGGGTGAGCAATGGCGAGCAGCACTTTGGCGCCAAGATCTTGGACGATCGCATGAAGGTGCGGCTCAGGAACTGCGGCCGCTTGCCGGTGATGATCCGTTAGGGACTCAAACGGCAAACAATCGACCTCAAGAACTTGATCGCCGACCGGCTGTCACCTTCCTCATCGCTTCCACTTCCGCCACTTTGTGAATTTGTTGATTGCTACGCATAAGTACTCAAAGCCCCGACAGCTCGGGAAAGGGGCCGAGGATGTCGAGCCCTGCATCTAAAAATGGCCGTGATAAAGGATCGCCTTGAGAGCTTGAGCTGGCTGGTGTATCCGCTGAATGGAACTAGCACGCTTCACATTTGGTTACTTGTGCAGCAGCATCCTCGAGGGCTGTCGGTTAAAAGAAACCTTGCCGAATGCTTTTGCGGCAAGTGCTTTTGCACCAATGTGGTGACCACATATGCCTCCATGTATCTCCGCCAATGTGTTCTGGCCCATCTTCCTGTGGAATGCACTTCAATTTCACTCGCTGAATCTTCTTCAGAGAGAATGTCGCCGACAAACTGGTACATACTTGACTGCCGGGCTACTTCTCCGCTTCTTCTTGCTCTTCGAAGTTCTCCGTTCAAGGAAATGGACAATCTGCTGTGCACATGCTGGAGCTTGCGGCTCAACAACAAGAACTAAAGGTGCATATGCTGCTGCAGGAACATCCGCTTCTACGGCAAGAACCTGTGGCTCAGCCGGAGCTTGATGTTCCCCGGCAAGCTTGCCGGAGCAAAACTTGTCGGGAGCGTCTGCTTCAACGGAACAAACCCCGGGCTTGTCGGAGCAGATCGCCTCAAGACTCTTTGTGATGATCTTAGGGACCTTCTTAGCGGCGGCTTCGGGAGCTCGCCGAACTTAGTCACCGAAATCAACTTCTCTTCTTGCTCGTCTCAGCTTGATGGTGTTACAGATGGTCGAGTCAGCTTGAGCACAAAGATCCTCGGTTCCACAGTAACTTGAGGCGCGCGACTTTGACAGCCATCTGCAATGTCGCTTCGAGCTCTTGGAACATGTTCCATCCAGAGGCCGTCAAAGTGCTCTTCCAACTTTCTCACTTCATCAATGTAAGCTTCCATCAATGGACTCTAGTAGTCTTTGTTTACTTGGCGGACGACAAGCTGCGAGTCACCCCTAACAATAATCTTCTTGATCCCAAGGTTTGCTGCAATCCTGAGTCCGGCAAGCAAACCTTCATACTCTGCAGATTGTTTGTTGCTTGCTCCTTGGGAAAGTGCATCTGGACCACGTACTTGAGGTGCTCTCCGGTGGGTGCGACAAGTAACACGCCCGCACCAGCGCGAAGAGCGGATCGACGCGAGGCACGCGAGCGATTTTACCCAGCTTCGGAGCTCTCCGGAGAGATAATACTCCTACTGCTGCTTTGTGGTTGTATTATGTTCTTGCTCGAGAGCGTGGGAGTGTTCTGGTTTCGAATGAGTCGAACCCCCTCTACATTGCGCATGGGCCTCCTTTTATAGGCTCAAGGGGTCACCGACAGGTGGCAACGCATGCAGGGGTAAAAGTGTAAAAAGAGTTGCAGTTGGTACAACTACCTCTATAGTGCGCCCTACCTAACTCTGACGGCAGGGGACAAGAGCATTTAATGCCCGTCCGCATCGCCTAAGCAGTGCAGAAAAGTGACCGTTAGGGGCGCCACCGTTCGCCACGATGGCCATCTTGTCATCTCCGCTCGCCACCTCGCACCGCTTGGCTGCACAGCCTCTCGCCACGTGCGCCTGGAACGATCCTGTGGCGACACGTCGACGGATGCGCTGGAGCGTAGGCACAGAGTGGTGGCTTCGCCGCGGCTAGCGCCTTTGTCATGTCTTTGTCTTTGTTCGCCGAAGCTTGTCGCCGCCGGTCTTGTCGGGACGCGCGCTGGCCGCGTAAGTTCCTTGAAATGCTTTGTTATCTTCCCGCAAGCTCCTCTTGCCGGGTTTGATCTTCCGGCAAGCTCCTCTTGCCGGGCCTTGTCTTCGTGAGTTAAAACACTTTGTTCTTGAATGGCTCCAATAGGAACTACGGAGCATCTTGGCGGTCACCCAAGAAGCCTTGCTCGGGCGCCGCGATCGCCTGCGGTAAAAGTTCGGGATACTAAGGTACCCCTACTTTAGTACACCGGACAGAGCCCCGGCCCGGGCCACACACGGTGCCGAAGCGCTGTTGGGCCAAGCCCAAAACAAGGCACGGCACGCTGCCTGGTTGCACACCGATTCGACCAGATTCACCGCGCTTCTCCCAGAACGGCACGCCACAAATGCGCGCCGTGGGAGAGGTCATGGGTGATTCTTTATTCGAAAAAGCGAACGCTCGCCTACTACTTTATAAAGGGAAACAGGGTCGTTCCCCACCTTCGCCACTTGCGCTCCAATCTCAGAAATTCACGCCGCCTTTGCTTCCAAAGCCGAAGAGAGCAGCGCCCGCCCCATCGCCGCTGCCGCCGCTAACGCTCGATCTCCCCGCCGCCCGCCATGGTTCAAGACCGGAAGGGCGCGAAGTCGCCGAGGCGCTGCAGCTTGAGGCGCTGCGGAAGGAGCGGGAAACTTTCCCCCCTAAGCTCTCCACAAAGGAGCTGAGGGAGTGGTTCTATCTCTTCTGGTCGACGGAGACGCGAGCGCATCCGTGCACGCAGGTACTTTCCGCCGCCGCTTCCACTTCGAAACGGGCTCCAAAAGGATACCCCTTCTTTGCATCGTTTTATTGCGGGCTCGCCCGCTTTTCTCCGGAAGTTCTTCAGGACATCATGAACACCCACGGTTCCATCTCCTTGACTTCACCCCCATGCTGTCCCCGACCATGGCGGTTTTCGCACACCTTCGCGAGAATTTTGTCGGAATCCACCTGCCGTAGCTCAGAGTGCATCTCATCCTCTGGTATCGCGGTGAGGATCCTTCTCTCGACCGCCACTCCGCCAAGCCGTCGAAGAACTGCTGCACGACATCGCTGCGGGCTCGCCAAGTTGAATAATTCCATGCAGTCGTGACTCCGCATCATTGATGGATGCGATCGAGCGAAGAATTGTTGCACAACGGACGACACGGCGCAGTTCGAACTATTCTAGATGCTGAGAATCGCTTGAACAGCTCCTTCAAAGATCGCATCCAGCCCATAACGTGAAGTTGAAGATGAGGCCCGCCGCAGCCTCATGATGTCCGCCGACCTCAATAGCTAGGCGGGCTCTCCTCTCTTGCAGAGGGCAATGCGGCAGCGAAGAAAGTCCGTGCTAACAAAGACCTAAAGTGAGCTCCCGCAAGCCCGAGGACAAGATCCGGGTGGTGGCGATCTTCAGCCTAGCATCGTCCGCCGCCAGGGCGCTCCAATCATTTCCCTTGGCTATTCGGGGTCCGGCGGACATCATGAGGCTGCGGCCGGGCCTCAACTTCAATTTTCCGTTATGGAGCTGGATGCGATGCTCAAGGAGCTGTTCAAGCACGATTCTCAAAGATCCGCATGGTTCAGCGTCGAGGCTGCCGTCTCCACAGTAACACTTTGCTCGATCGCATCCGCGCAATGATGCCGGAGTGCGACTCGCATGGAATTATTCCAACTTGGCAGGAGCCCGCCGACGACGTCGTGCAGGAGTTCTTCGACGGCTTGGCGGAGGTGGCGGTCCGCACCAATGAACAGAGGATCCTCACCCGCGATACCACCGAGGATGAGATGCGGCGCATCGCCACCAGGGCGGAAGAGGCGGCGGCGGCCGCTGCCGCGGGCGAATTTGGGTTTACCGTGGAGGAGGCAGAGGCAGCCGAAGCGGCAAGCCTTGCCGATCGAGACGAGCTTGTCGGGGAGATCGCCGGCGAGGGAGAGCCCGAAGCTGAATCGGGCGAGCCCGCTGAGGGTGCTAATGGCCAGCCGTCTTCAAGCAACTTGCCGCAAGCAGAGCTCCCAGTGCAGCCCCCAGCTCCACCAAGAAGGCGCCTGCAGACCGAGATATAGCAGGCGGCAGACGGGTCAACAGCCAGGCCAGGGACACGCCCGCCGCGACAAGCACTGGTTGCCTGGAGCGTTTCACGCCGCCTCCAAAGAATCGGAGCGGGTCCTCGCCCCGCTGCCTGATCCTGCCGCAGCTCCCGCCAAGCGCCAAGGGAGCCTAGTCTTCCGCCACGCCGCGCTTAAGGAGGACCTGACTTGACCTTCTCCGCACTCAGCTCCGACGAGGAAGAAGAAGAGGAGTAAGTTTCTCTCAGTGTCTCAGAGTTCTTCCGCTTTCTTGCTGTTTCTTGTCTTGTATCCGATCTATTTTCTTCTCAATCTTGTTCCTTCTCGTGACTCGCCTGTGAGGGCTGCGAAGAGAGCCTGTGGTCCCCTGGTCGCCATCAAGGACGAATTCGCTGTTGCAACAGAGGGCGCTGGCCCGAGACCACCTTGTCCGACCCGCAACCACTCAGCAGTTCTCAAACAAGAGCCCCCAGCAGAAGTATATAGTTTTACTTCCGCTGTTGGCGCCAAGATGGGTGTTTTTCTATTTTGTCGACATCTTGACTGTTGGTTTGCTTGTGTAGGAGCAGAACAGCCTCACCAAGAGCCTCCTCAAGCCGCCTCGAGGTACTATCTCCGCTTCAACTACGCCGCCAAGGGAGCTGCTTCTCCGCAAGGCAGCACCAGCGACTTCGTGGCGGAGCCCATGACCGTGATCCCAAGATCGTAATTTTCCTTGCTTGAAATTTCCCTTGGGTTCTTCTTCTGATTGTCTTTTTGGATATTTGCTTGACTCTTCTCCCTCTTCCGTCCGCCAGATCCACCTTCCATGGAGCCGATGGAGACCGAGGCCACCGGCGAGGAGAACGTGCGCGGCAACACTGACGATGCCGCCGCCACCGAAGAAGAGGCCGGCGCTGATGATCCCGCCGACGAAGAGGCCGCCAAGGCTGCTGGCGCAGGAGCCGATGAGGGGTCCGGCGATCGTACTGACGACCCTAGGGTCGCAGGAGCGCAAGGCGCTAGGCCGACCGCCGATCCCTCCGCCGCTAACGCAGCGCCAGACTCCGAAGAGCCCCAGCCCGGCGCCTACTTGAAGGCCGGTGACGGTATCTTCATCAAGCTTCCCTGGGCGTCATGCTCTGGGGCGCCGGTCGAAGGAGAAGCATTTGACGGAGAAGTGCTCACCTCCGCTGGGTTGACACTGGTCGACGCGCCAAGCAGCAGCAGTGGCGAGCCTGAGGAGGAACAGCTGCTGCGGAAGCTGCTGTCACTATACCGCGCCCGACAAGCCAAGCTGGAGTCTCGGGAAGCGCTTGTCGCGCGGGCAGGAGTAGATATTGAGAAGCATGCGGAGGAGCTCCAGAGTCGAACCAAGAGGCCCTCCGTCCATTGCAGAGGAGAGGGCGAGCTTGTCGAGGCGCTGAAGGCCTTCTTCTCGAGAAGGCAGGGTTCAAGAGCAACAGCTGCTTGTCCGCCGAGGAGCTGTCCGTAAGGGAAGGCGAAGTTGACGCAGCGGAAGGTCAATCTGACAGCTATGAGGAGGAGCTTGCTGCCGCGAGGAGACATTTCTGGGGGCCTCAAGGAAGCGAAGGATGCTGCGCAGCAATTGCCGAGGCCGCCAAGAAGGAGCTGGAGGTGAAAGTGGTGCAGCTAGAGGCCGATCTGAAGGCAAGGAATGAAGAGCTTGCCGCGCTCCAACGCGAGCGCGAGAAGGACGCCCTCGCCCACGGCGAGATACAAGGTCGCCTCCTCGAGAGGGGCAAAGAGCTGAGCGCCGCCAAGGACTCCAATGCCGATCTCTAGTTTAAGCTGGCTACGCTGACTGAGACGCTGGACGGCGCCAAGAAGCGGGAGGAGGCCTTGAAGGAGGAGATCAAGGCCAACGAGGCGCTGCTGACGAGGGCCGCCGAAACCCAGAACACCTTCAAATATCAGGAGCTCGACGGAGGGCTCGTGAACATCGCCGCTGCTATCGACGAGGAGTCGGGCGAGCTGGAAATGGAGGGTTTCGGTACTCTTCCGATGAGAACCTCCAGCCTAACGCCAAGCTCACTGTTTTTCAAGGGCGTATGACGCCTCCAAAGAACTCCGGAAAGGATCCCAAAGCAGCTGGTCGACGAAGTCGCAAGACGATCTGGCGCCAGAGTTCGGAGAAGGTGTTGGTGAAGGTGGCCTTCCGCAACCCAAGCCTCAACCTCACCAACGCCCTCAAGAAGCCGCCATGGTGCTGATCTTGAAGAGTTTCAAGGCCCTTGTCGCACCCATTGTGGACAAGGTGAATGAAGTCGAGGGTTGATGGTGGCCACGAGATTAGGCCGCCTGCTTTTCTCCTTTTCTTGCCAACGCTAGACATGTTACGGAACAATCTATTAGAGCGCAAGTTATTTTTGTAATATAACTTTATCTTGGGCAGTATTTGCTATGTTATCCCTTTACTTGATTCCTTCCTTCAGATGTTTTCACCCCACGCCAGGGAACTTGTCAAAGAGCACCTTGTCGCGAGCGCTGAGTGCGAACATCAAGAGCCGGGCGGTGTGTCGCCCGCAAGAAACCTTGCCACAACTAGTCGCAGCACACATAAGTTGTTGAGCGGACTCGAAACAAAGTAAGGGCGCAACTAGCTACGAGTTGGTTCCTCCGCGCACAGGTTTTCCATACAAAGCACGGTCGTTCAAGGAAGATAACTTAAAAAATTTAAAACTGATTGTGCTCAAACTTTGGCCACTTAGCTTTTCTGTCGCTTGCGTCCCGGTAAGGTGATACTTCCTTGAACGACGCATGGTCCATATCATTATCTTCTCCTCCCCCCCCCGGCAAACTTGTGGGCGAGGGAACCTTCCTTTTTCTCGATAGAAAGAAAGAAGAGGAAATAAAGATATGGAGCCTTAAGGCTCGTTATTGCTTACCGGGGTAGGTGCTGCACAAAGTGTCAGATAATACATGCAAAAAGCAAAAAAGCATGAAATTGACAAGATGTGCGGAGCACATGCGCTTTATTTACGCACGGGATCTATGCCCGGCTTTGTACAAAGGGTTACATGCGACAGCGGCAAGGCTTGTACAAAAGGTGGTTGCCGGAACAGGTTCCGGCAACTGCGCCTTATGGGTAAAATTTACGAAGATGCTCAATGTTCCAGGAGTTGCTCACCGGAAGGCCATTTTCGGTCTCAAGGTGGACAGCGCCTGGCCTAATGACTCGCCTCACCTGATAAGGGCCTTCCCACTTTGGCGTCAACTTGTTGGAATTCTTGGCGGATTGAACGCGCCAAGAACAAGGTTGCTTTCCTTGAGACTTCGCATTAACTTTGCGGCTATGGTAGTGGTGCAAAGCTTGTCGGTATCGAGCAGCTCGCCCAAGAGCCTCAAGATTTATCTTTCCTCAAGCAAAGCAAGGCCATCTTGTCGCAGCTGCTCTTGCTCAAACTCATCATAAGTGAGCACTCGAGGCGATCCGTGATACGAAGTTCCGTGGGAGAACTGCCGCTCGCTTCTATAGACTAGAGCGAAGGTGTCCGCCGCTGGCTCGATTTGGCGTCCGCCCGACGAATTAAAGAACCACCGGCAGCCTCGATCCAGCTTTTTCCGCGACTTGTGCAGCCTCGTCGAAAGTCCCGGTCTTGAGCCCGCAAGAACACTTCAGCTGTTTGCCCTCTCCGCTGACCGCTGCTTTCGGTGAGCAATGTAATTAACCGCACTTGGCGCCAAGATCTTGGACGCATCGCATGAAGGTGCGGCTCGTGAATCGCGTGCCATTGTCGGTGATGATCCTGTTAGGGACTCAAACGACAAACAATCGACCTAAAGAACTTGATCGCTGACCGTGCTATCACCTTCCTCATCGCTTCCACTTACGACCACTTTGTGAACTCGTCGATTGCTACCTACAAGTACTCAAAGCCCCGACAGCTCGGGAAAGGGGTCGAGGATGTCGAGCCCCTGCATCAAAAATGGCCAGGATAAAGGGATCGTCCCGAGAGCTTGAGCTGGCTGGTGTATCGCTGAATGGAACTCGCACGCTCACATTTGGTTACTTGTGCAAGAGCATCCCGAGGGCTGTCGGCCAAAAGAAACCTTGCCGGAAAGCTTTGCCGCAGTGTTTGCGCCAATGTGGTGACCACATATGCCTCCATGTATCTCCGCCAACAGCTTTTTGTCCATCTTCCCGGGAATGCACTTCAATTTCACTCCGTTGAATCTTCTTCTGTACAGAATGTCGTCGACAAACTGGCCGGGCTACTCTCTCCGCTTCTTCTTGCTCTTCGGGAAGTTCTCCTGTCTGAAGGAAATGGACAATCTGCTGTGCCCATGCCTGGAGCTTGCGCTCGACAACAAGAACTAAAGGCGATATGTTGCTGCGGGAACATCCGCTTCACGGCAAGAACTCGTGGCTCAGCCGAGCTTGATGTTCCCGCAATCTTGCCGAGCAAAACTTGTTGGGAGCGCTCGCTTCAATGGAACAAACCTTAGGGCTTGTCGGAGCAGACCGCCCTCAAAGACTTTTGTGTTGATCTTAGGGACCTTCTTAGCGGCGGCTTGGGAGCTCTGCCGGAAAGTAGTCACCGAAATTAACTTCATCTTCTTGCTCTGTCCAGCTTGATGGTGTTACAGATGGCTGAGTCAGCTTGAGCACAAAGATCCCCTGGTTCCATTGTGTAACTTGAGGCGGCGACTTTGACAAAGCCATCTGCAATGTTGTTCTCGACCTCTCGGAACATGTTCCATCTCAGAGGTCGTCAAAGTGCTCTTCCAACTTTCTCACTTGATCAATGTAAGCTTCCATCAATGGACTTTGATAGACTTTGTTTACTTGGCGGACGACAAGCTGTGAGTTACCCCGACAATAAGCTTCTTGATCCCAAGGTCTGCTGCAATCTCGAGTCCCAAGCAAACCTTCATACTCCGCAGATTGTTTGTTGCTTGCTCCTTGGGAAAGTGCATCCGACCACGATTTGAGGTGCTCTCCGTGGTGCGATAAGTAACACGCTCAAGACCTGGCGCTTTGCAGCGAGAAGGCACCATCAAAGTACATGACCGATTCTTTGCTTGCTTCCTCGACGGGATGCTCGCTTCGAATTTCTTCATCAGCTGGTGTCCATTCCGCTCAATTTCGCCAATGCTCGTAATGCCCTGGATTCGACGCGCCAGTGTCCGCCACTTATTCGTTGTTGTTGCCATGCCATTTGCTTGCGTGTTGCACTTTGCCATGTCATCATATGCATTTCATATCGTGGTCATCATGTGCATCTCATTTTGCATACATGTTCATCTCATGCATCCGAGCATTTTCCCCTGTCTGCTTTTGCAATCCGCACTCCTATGTCCTCCCCGGCCCCTTCTTCTCTCCTGTTGTGAGCGGTGTTAAACTTTCTCGAATGGCTCGAGGTTTTCCAAGCTGCCTTGGTATAGCACCGTAGACCGCTTGTCAAGTTTTGTGCCATTTGGAGGTCGTTTGATACTCCAACGGTTAACCGGTAACCGTGAAGGCCTCTTTGTCTTGCAGCCCAACACCCTTCCAAAGTGGCCCAAAACCCATCTAACTCCCTCCATGCTCTCGATCGTTCGATCACGATCGTGGGCGAAAACCGCTTCTCATTTGGACTCTCCTAGCTCCTCTACCTATAAATATGTATTCCTCCTCAAATCCTCAAACCCTAGCCTCCTCCTCCTTTTCGACCGGGCGGATATGTCCAAGGCCACGGACTAAACTCGCCGCCGCCCGCAGCCAGCTGGTTGCCCGCCATGTGGGTTTCCCAGCCGCCAAGGCCCCACCGCCAGGATTGCCGGGGCCCGAGGCCGCCCGCCTGGTCCGATGGCAAGGCCCGCCTCGCCTCCGCCGCCGCAACTCGCCGCTCGCCGCCACGGGTCGCCGCCGTCATTGCCGCCGGTATCGCCGCTTTCCCGCCGCCTCGGCCTCCTGCCGCCGCTGGCGTTGTTCTGCCGGGCGTTGCCGATCCGCCGCCGCCGCCCTATTCGCCGCCTGCCCTCGCGGCTTATCTCGCCGCCGGCCGCTTTCTCCGCTGCCGCCATGGCCTTCGCCGCTGGATTCGGGCGGTGGACGAGATCCACCCGCCCCTATCCAAACGGCGCTACCCTCGATCTGTCCATCCCGATCCGGCCATCCAGCTTCCTGAGGTCAAAATTCCACCAAGTCCCTCAATATCTTACATAATCATGCCATGTTCATCATGCTGCATCTCCGCATTCAGAGTTCTGCTTCGTCTGTGATAGAATGTCAAATTGTTCGTCTCGACGAGTAATTCATTTCATTCCATTGCATCATTTTCATTTGAGCTCATCTTGGTGCCTGAAATGCTGTTCAAGAGTGCATGTTGATGTTAATCTCAAACTGTTATAACTTGCTCATTTATCATTTTTGCCATGATTGATGTGTGCAGGCCCTATGAGGTTGATGTCTACATTTATGTTGATCTATGCTATGCCATCTTTCCGTGGGTGCCAACCATGTATTTGTGTGAGTTGTGTGCTGAGTGTATCAAGCTTGCTAAGTAGGGTAGTTGCATTGTTTGCTTTCCCGATTGATTCATTATATTTTGTTGCTATATTAACATGCTTCTACTAGTCATTTATGCATAATCTGGAGATGTCCTATAAACATGTTTTGATCTACATGTCATGCTCTATCCATTCATGCCCTTGGTTGCAATTATAGCCTGCTGAACATGTTGTAATCTTGATCCAAAGTTGCTTCATAATGTTGCTGTCAGTCTGTTTACATTAAGTTCAGTTGTTTCCATGTGTTTTCCTAGTGATCCATGCACCCTATGAACTTGTTCTTGCCATGCTTAGCTTCATAAACATGCCTTCTTACTGTTGGTTGCCTTGCCATGCCATGTATTGCTCTGTAGTGAGTGGTTCAAGCTCACCAACATGCCTACTTATTGTTGTTTATGCCATGTTTGAATCTGTAATATAACTTGCCATGTTTACATGGGTGCCATCATATTTTTTGTGCCTTTTTGGCTCATGGTCAGAAGGGACTTTTGATCTATGCTATTAGTACATTCATGCCATGCCTTTGTTGTCCATGATAAGTTCTCGTAACATGTTGTTTGATAGCTCTAAACATTGCAACCTGATGTTATTTCCTCGATAAGTCCTAAACTATTATTATTTGCAATCTTCCCATGTCTTTTTGAGCATGTTCTAGTTGTTTCGGAGATAGCTCGGTGTTCATGTTTTGTTATGCTTTACCAAGTACTTCATGCCCATGCCTTTTGTTATTATGTTGGGGTGCTGTAGCATGTTGTTTTGATGCTTGCAATATGCCTAGTTGCTGTTATGGATGATTGTTGTTATGACTTGTATAGAGTGTATGTGTTGCAACCGTTGTTCGCTTTTGAGTGTGCTCTATATGAAACTTACTTGTTTTTGCATGTAGTTTCATATTATCATGTTGCATCCTTGTTTTGGCGTGTTTGCTTGATGTTTGTATGCATTTTGCATCAATGCCATGTTTAACTTGTTTTGCTCATATCTTCTAGGCCGTAGTCTCGAATCTAATGAACTTTATATGTAACTTGACTAGAATTTCATGTAGATCATCTTGGTGATCTTAACTTGTTGTTTAACAACTTGAACATAAGGTTTATTCAGTTCTGGACCAATTTCGAAATTTGCATATGAGGACTTACCGGAATTGTTATATGTTGTTCCCGGCCTCATTTAAACTTGCCTTGATGTGTTGTTCTTGTTTGCATCATCTCTTGCCATGAGTAGCTTCATGTAGCTTGGTCATGCATCATGCTTGTTGTGCATCATGCCTTGTTCATGTGTGGTGTGTTTACCATGTTGTGTGCTTCTTCTCGATAGTTCTCGCTTGCTATGCATCGTGAGGATGCGCTCGCTTCACGTGTGGTTCGTCTTCGTGGCTTCATCTTCTTCATGGACTCGTTCTTCTTCCTTATGGGATTCTCAGCAAGATGACCGCTACCCTCGGATCTCACTACTATCATTGCTATGCTAGTTGCTTCGTTCTATCGCTATGCTGCTACCTATCACTTGTTCTTCAAGCCTCCCAAATTGCCATGAACCTCTAACCTTTGACACCATTCCTAGCAAACCATTGTTTGGCTATGTTACCGCTTTGCTCAGCCCCTCTTATAGCGCTGCTAGTTGCAGTGAAGTTGAAGATTTCTCCATGGTGGACAGGGTTTATGTTGGGATATCACAATATCTCTTATATTATTAATGCATCTATATATTTGGTAAAGGGTGGAAGGCTCGGCCTTATGCCCGGTGTTTTGTTCCACTCTCGCCGCCCCTAGTTTCCGTCATACCGTGTTATGTTCCCGGATTTTATGCTCCTAACGCTGTCGGGTGATTTATGGGACCCCGACAGTTCGCTTTGAATAAAACTTGTCCGCAAGGCCCAACCTTGGTTTTACCATTTGCCCACCACCACCTACCTTTTCCCTTGGGAGTAATTAACCCAAGGGTCATCTTTATTATAGCCCCAGGCCAATGCTTGTCTAAGTGTTGGTCCGAATCGAGTAGACTGCAGGGCCCTCGGGGAAACTCAAGTCTGGTTTTACTCAGAGCTTGACTTATCCGTGTTGCCTCGAGAATGAGATATGTGCAGCTCCTATCGGGATTGTCGGCAAGATCGGGCGGCTTTGCTGGTCTTGTTTTACCATTGTTGAAATGTCTTGTAAACCGATTCCGAGACTGATCGGGTCTTCCGGAGAAGGTCTATTCTTCGTTGATCGCGAGAGCTTGTCATGGGCTGTTGGGACACCCCTGCAGGTATAAACTTTCGAGAGCCGTGCTCATGTTATGTGGCGATGGGAATTTGTTAATGTCCGGTTGTAGATAACTTGACACCTGATCCAATTAAAACGCATCAACCGTGTGTGTAGTCGTGATGGTCTCTTCGCGGAGTCCGGAAGTGAACATGGTTTTTGGGTTATGTTTGACGAAGTAGGAGTTCAGGATCACTTCTTGATCATTGCTAGCTTCACGACCGCCTTTGTTTCTCTTCTCGCCTCATTTATGTTGTTAGCCACCATATCATGCTTAGTCGCTGCTGCAACCTCACCACTTTACACCTTCCTTTCCCATTAAGCTTTGCTAGTCTTGATACCCATGGTAATGGGATTGCTGAGTCCTCGTGGCTCATGATTACTACAACAACAATTGCGGAGTGCAGGTTATGCGATGATCATGACGCGAGAGCGATGCTTGCTTGCTTGAGTTCATCTTCTTCTTCTTGTTCGATCAGGGATAGGTTCCGTGTCGGCAGCCTGGCTAGCAGGATGGACATTGTTTGAGTTTCGTTTATGATTCATCCGTAGCCGGATGTTGTTCTTGTATGTTGTATTGTTGTATTCATGTGACATTGTATGTATTGGATGTATCCCCACTATTATGTAATGTTGATGTAATGATATCCACCTTGCAAAAGCGTATCAATATGCGGGTCTATCCTTGGTGGGACCTTCGAGTTCCTTTTGGATAGGGTCGCATATTGGGCGTGACAAGTTGGTATCAGAGCCTCGACCGACCCTAGGAGCCCCCTTGATTGATCGAGTAGTTTGGCTGCTGTTGAGTCTAGAAGAAAACTGATTCCTGAATCTAGTTATATCGGAGAGTAGGAATTCTTTTTTACTCCTCAGCCCCTTCGTCGCTCTGGTGAGGAATCTTGATGTAGGTGTTTTGAACTACTCCTCTTCCCATTCAAATTTTTCTTTAGGTTCACGTGGTTAGTTTCGTGAGTTGTCCATCCTCTTTATCCGTGCATCTCGTTGTTGACTCAAACCTCTTTGCCTTTTTCGAGATCAATCCTCAGCTCTTTTCGATCGATGTTGTTTCCTCGTCCGGTTGTCTTTTCTTTTTCCCACCGCGCTCGCTTCTTCTTCTTGAATCCGAGTCCGTAATCGAGTATCCTTCCTACTGCATAAGTCGTTGCTTTCTTTCCTCAATGATTTCAACCGTGTTTCCTCTTCAAGATATTCGTTGTTTTCCCTACCAGTTGCCTGTGTTTTCCCGCCTCCCACCCTCTTCTTCCCGGAGTTTGAGTCTCTTTCACCATCAATTCCATTCACGTGGAGTCTCTTCATTCTTCCTCAATCATTTCAACGCCTCGCTTGACATTCTTCATCTCTTTTTCTTTTCCGT